>CAKXYW020000040.1:0-180838 GCA_935421215.2 Melolontha melolontha | reverse complement strand
GAGATCCGAGATCCGAGATCCGAGATCCGAGATCCGAGATCCGAAATCCGAAATCCGAAATCCGAAATCCGAAATCCGAAATCCGAAATCCGAAATCCGATATCCGAAATCCGACGAAATCCGAAATCCGAAATCCGAAATCCGAAATCCGAAATCCGAAATCCGAAATCCGAAATCCGAAATCCGAAATCCGAGATCCGAAATCCGAAATCCGAAATCCGAAATCCGAAATCCGAAATCCGAGATCCGAGATCCAAAATCCGAAATCCGAAATCCGAGATCCGAGATCCGAGATCCGAGATCCGAGATCCGAGATCCGAGATCCGAGACCCGAGATCCGAGATCCGAGATCCGAGATCCGAGATCCGAGATTCGAGATTCGAGATTCGAGATTCGAGATTCGAGATCCGAAATCCGAAATCCGAAATCCGAAATCCGAAATCCGAAATCCGAAATCCGAAATCCGAAATCCGAAATCCGAAATCCGAAATCCGAAATCCGAAATCCGAAATCCGAAATCCGAAATCCGAAATCCGAAATCCGAAATCCGAAATCCGAAATCCGAAATCCGAAATCCGAAATCCGAAATCCGAAATCCGAAATCCGAAATCCGAAATCCGAAATCCGAAATCCGAAATCCGAAATCCGAAATCCGAAATCCGAAATCCGAAATCCGAAATCCGAAATCCGAAATCCGAAATCCGAAATCCGAAATCCGAAATCCGAAATCCGAAATCCGAAATCCGAAATCCGAAATCCGAAATCCGAAATCCGAAATCCGAAATCCGAAATCCGAAATCCGAAATCCGAAATCCGAAATCCGAAATCCGAAATCCGACGAAATCCGACGAAATCCGAAATCCGAGATCCGAGACCCGAGATCCGAGATCCGAGATCCGAGATCCGAGATCCGAGATCCGAAATCCGAAATCCGAAATCCGAAATCCGAAATCCGAAATCCGAAATCCGAAATCCGAAATCCGAAATCCGAAATCCGAAATCCGACGAAATCCGACGAAATCCGACGAAATCCGAAATCCGAGATCCGAGACCCGAGATCCGAGATCCGAGATCCGAGATCCGAGATCCGAGATCCGAGATCCGAGATCCGAGATCCGAGATCCGAGATCCGAGATCCGAAATCCGAAATCCGAAATCCGAAATCCGAAATCCGAAATCCGAAATCCGAAATCCGAAATCCGAAATCCGAAATCCGAAATCCGAAATCCGAAATCCGAAATCCGAAATCCGAAATCCGAAATCCGAAATCCGAAATCCGAAATCCGAAATCCGAAATCCGACATCCGAGATCCGAGATCCGAAATCCGAGATCCGAGATCCGAGATCCGAGATCCGAGATCCGAGATCCGAGATCCGAGATCCGAGATCCGAGATCCGAGATCCGAGATCCGAGATCCGAGATCCGAGATCCGAGATCCGAGATCCGAGATCCGAGATCCGAGATCCGAGATCCGAGATCCGAGATCCGAGATCCGAGATCCGAGATCCGAGATCCGAGATCCGAGATCCGAGATCCGAGATCCGAGATCCGAGATCCGAGATCCGAGATCCGAGATCCGAGATCCGAGATCCGAGATCCGAGATCCGAGATCCGAGATCCGAGATCCGAGATCCGAGATCCGAGATCCGAGATCCGAGATCCGAGATCCGAGATCCGAGATCCGAGATCCGAGATCCGAGATCCGAGATCCGAGATCCGAGATCCGAGATCCGAGATCCGAAATCCGAAATCCGAAATCCGAAATCCGAAATCCGAAATCCGAAATCCGAAATCCGAAATCCGAAATCCGATATCCGAAATCCGACGAAATCCGAAATCCGAAATCCGAAATCCGAAATCCGAAATCCGAAATCCGAAATCCGAAATCCGAAATCCGAGATCCGAAATCCGAAATCCGAAATCCGAAATCCGAAATCCGAAATCCGAGATCCGAGATCCAAAATCCGAAATCCGAAATCCGAGATCCGAGATCCGAGATCCGAGATCCGAGATCCGAGATCCGAGATCCGAGACCCGAGATCCGAGATCCGAGATCCGAGATCCGAGATCCGAGATCCGAGATTCGAGATTCGAGATTCGAGATTCGAGATTCGAGATTCGAGATTCGAGATCCGAAATCCGAAATCCGAAATCCGAAATCCGAAATCCGAAATCCGAAATCCGAAATCCGAAATCCGAAATCCGAAATCCGAAATCCGAAATCCGAAATCCGAAATCCGAAATCCGAAATCCGAAATCCGAAATCCGATATCCGAAATCCGAAATCCGAAATCCGAAATCCGAAATTCGAAATCCGAAATCCGAAATCCGAAATCCGAAATCCGAAATCCGAAATCCGAAATCCGAAATCCGAAATCCGAAATCCGAAATCCGAAATCCGAAATCCGAAATCCGAAATCCGAAATCCGAAATCCGAAATCCGAAATCCGAAATCCGAAATCCGAAATCCGAAATCCGAAATCCGAAATCCGAAATCCGACGAAATCCGACGAAATCCGAAATCCGAGATCCGAGACCCGAGATCCGAGATCCGAGATCCGAGATCCGAGATCCGAGATCCGAGATCCGAGATCCGAAATCCGAAATCCGAAATCCGAAATCCGAAATCCGAAATCCGAAATCCGAAATCCGAAATCCGAAATCCGAAATCCGAAATCCGAAATCCGAAATCCGAAATCCGAAATCCGAAATCCGACGAAATCCGACGAAATCCGACGAAATCCGAAATCCGAGATCCGAGACCCGAGATCCGAGATCCGAGATCCGAGATCCGAGATCCGAGATCCGAGATCCGAGATCCGAAATCCGAAATCCGAAATCCGAAATCCGAAATCCGAAATCCGAAATCCGAAATCCGAAATCCGAAATCCGAAATCCGAAATCCGAAATCCGAAATCCGAAATCCGAAATCCGAAATCCGAAATCCGAAATCCGAAATCCGAAATCCGAAATCCGAAATCCGAAATCCGAAATCCGAAATCCGAAATCCGAAATCCGAAATCCGAAATCCGAAATCCGAAATCCGAAATCCGAAATCCGAAATCCGAAATCCGAAATCCGAAATCCGAAATCCGAAATCCGAAATCCGAAATCCGAAATCCGAAATCCGAAATCCGAAATCCGAAATCCGAAATCCGAAATCCGAAATCCGACATCCGAGATCCGAGATCCGAGATCCGAGATCCGAGATCCGAGATCCGAGATCCGAGATCCGAGATCCGAGATCCGAGATCCGAGATCCGAGATCCGAGATCCGAGATCCGAGATCCGAGATCCGAGATCCGAGATCCGAGATCCGAGATCCGAGATCCGAGATCCGAGATCCGAGATCCGAGATCCGAGATCCGAGATCCGAGATCCGAGATCCGAGATCCGAGATCCGAGATCCGAGATCCGAGATCCGAGATCCGAGATCCGAGATCCGAGATCCGAAATCCGAAATCCGAAATCCGAAATCCGAAATCCGAAATCCGAAATCCGAAATCCGAAATCCGAAATCCGAAATCCGAAATCCGAAATCCGAAATCCGAAATCCGAAATCCGAAATCCGAAATCCGAAATCCGAAATCCGAAATCCGAAATCCGAAATCCGAAATCCGAAATCCGAAATCCGAAATCCGAAATCCGAAATCCGAAATCCGAAATCCGAAATCCGAAATCCGAAATCCGAAATCCGAAATCCGAAATCCGAAATCCGAAATCCGAAATCCGAAATCCGAAATCCGAAATCCGAAATCCGAAATCCGAAATCCGAAATCCGAAATCCGAAATCCGAAATCCGAAATCCGAAATCCGAAATCCGAAATCCGAAATCCGAAATCCGAAATCCGAAATCCGAAATCCGAAATCCGAAATCCGAAATCCGAAATCCGACGAAATCCGAAATCCGACGAAATCCGAGATCCGAGATCCGAGACCCGAGATCCGAGATCCGAGACCCGAGACCCGAGATCCGAGATCCGAGATCCGAGATCCGAGATCCGAGATCCGAAATCCGAAATCCGAAATCCGAAATCCGAAATCCGAAATCCGAAATCCGAAATCCGAAATCCGAAATCCGAAATCCGAAATCCGAAATCCTAAATCCCAAATCCCAAATCCCAAATCCCAAATCCGAAATCCGAAATCCGAAATCCGAAATCCGAAATCCCAAATCCCAAATCCCAAATCCCAAATCCCAAATCCCAAATCCCAAATCCCAAATCCCAAATCCCAAATCCCAAATCCCAAATCCCAAATCCCAAATCCCAAATCACAAATCCCAAATCCCAAATCCCAAATCCGAAATCCGAAATCCGAAATCCGAAATCCGAAATCCGAAATCCGAAATCCGAAATCCGAAATCCGAAATCCGAAATCCGAAATCCGAAATCCGAAATCCGAAATCCGAAATCCGAAATCCGAAATCCGAAATCCGAAATCCGAAATCCGAAATCCGAAATCCGAAATCCGAAATCCGAAATCCGAAATCCGAAATCCGAAATCCGAAATCCGAAATCCGAAATCCGAAATCCGAAATCCGAAATCCGAAATCCGAAATCCGAAATCCGAAATCCGAAATCCGAAATCCGAAATCCGAAATCCGAAATCCGAAATCCGAAATCCGAAATCCGAAATCCGAAATCCGAAATCCGAAATCCGAAATCCGAAATCCGAAATCCGAAATCCGAAATCCGATATCCGAGATCCGAGATCCGAAATCCGAGATCCGAGATCCGAGATCCGAGATCCGAGATCCGAGATCCGAGATCCGAGATCCGAGATCCGAGATCCGAGATCCGAGATCCGAGATCCGAGATCCGAGATCCGAGATCCGAGATCCGAGATCCGAGATCCGAGATCCGAGATCCGAGATCCGAGATCCGAAATCCGAAATCCGAAATCCGAAATCCGAAATCCGAAATCCGAAATCCGAAATCCGAAATCCGAAATCCGAAATCCGAAATCCGAAATCCGAAATCCGAAATCCGAAATCCGAAATCCGAAATCCGAAATCCGAAATCCGAAATCCGAAATCCGAAATCCGAAATCCGAAATCCGAAATCCGAAATCCGAAATCCGAAATCCGATATCCGAAATCCGAAATCCGAAATCCGAAATCCGACGAAATCCGAAATCCGACGAAATCCGAAATCCGAAATCCGACGAAATCCGAAATCCGACGAAATCCGAGATCCGAGATCCGAGACCCGAGATCCGAGATCCGAGATCCGAGATCCGAGACCCGAGATCCGAAATCCGAAATCCGAGATCCGAGATCCGAAATCCGAAATCCGAAATCCGAAATCCGAAATCCGAAATCCGAAATCCGAAATCCGAAATCCGAAATCCGAAATCCGAAATCCGAAATCCGAAATCCGAAATCCGAAATCCGAAATCCGAAATCCGAAATCCGAAATCCGAAATCCGAAATCCGAAATCCGAAATCCGAAATCCGAAATCCGAAATCCGAAATCCGAAATCCGTAATCCGAAATCCGAAATCCGAAATCCGAAAACCGAAATCCGAAATCCGAAATCCGAAATCCGAAATCCGAAATCCGAAATCCGACATCCGAGATCCGACATCCGAGATCCGAGATCCGAGATCCGAGATCCGAGATCCGAGATCCGAGATCCGAGATCCGAGATCCGAGATCCGAGATCCGAGACCCGAGATCCGAGATCCGAGATCCGAGATCCGAGATCCGAGATCCGAGATCCGAGATTCGAGATTCGAGATTCGAGATTCGAGATTCGAGATTCGAGATTCGAGATCCGAAATCCGAAATCCGAAATCCGAAATCCGAAATCCGAAATCCGAAATCCGAAATCCGAAATCCGAAATCCGAAATCCGAAATCCGAAATCCGAAATCCGAAATCCGAAATCCGAAATCCGAAATCCGAAATCCGAAATCCGAAATCCGAAATCCGAAATCCGAAATCCGAAATCCGAAATCCGAAATCCGAAATCCGAAATCCGAAATCCGAAATCCGAAATCCGAAATCCGAAATCCGAAATCCGAAATCCGAAATCCGAAATCCGAAATCCGAAATCCGAAATCCGAAATCCGAAATCCGAAATCCGAAATCCGAAATCCGAAATCCGAAATCCGAAATCCGAAATCCGAAATCCGAAATCCGAAATCCGAAATCCGAAATCCGAAATCCGAAATCCGAAATCCGAAATCCGAAATCCGAAATCCGAAATCCGAAATCCGAAATCCGAAATCCGAAATCCGAAATCCGACGAAATCCGACGAAATCCGAAATCCGAGATCCGAGACCCGAGATCCGAGATCCGAGATCCGAGATCCGAGATCCGAGATCCGAAATCCGAAATCCGAAATCCGAAATCCGAAATCCGAAATCCGAAATCTGACGAAATCCGACGAAATCCGACGAAATCCGAAATCCGAGATCCGAGACCCGAGATCCGAGATCCGAGATCCGAGATCCGAGATCCGAGATCAGAGATCCGAGATCCGAGATCCGAGATCCGAGATCCGAGATCCGAGATCCGAGATCCGAGATCCGAGATCCGAGATCCGAGATCCGAGATCCGAGATCCGAGATCCGAGATCCGAGATCCGAGATCCGAGATCCGAGATCCGAGATCCGAGATCCGAGATCCGAGATCCGAGATCCGAGATCCGAGATCCGAGATCCGAGATCCGAGATCCGAGATCCGAGATCCGAGATCCGAGATCCGAGATCCGAGATCCGAGATCCGAGATCCGAGATCCGAGATCCGAGATCCGAGATCCGAGATCCGAGATCCGAGATCCGAGATCCGAGATCCGAGATCCGAGATCCGAGATCCGAAATCCGAAATCCGAAATCCGAAATCCGAAATCCGAAATCCGAAATCCGAAATCCGAAATCCGAAATCCGAAATCCGAAATCCGAAATCCGAAATCCGAAATCCGAAATCCGAAATCCGAAATCCGAAATCCGAAATCCGAAATCCGAAATCCGAAATCCGAAATCCGAAATCCGAAATCCGAAATCCGAAATCCGAAATCCGAAATCCGAAATCCGAAATCCGAAATCCGAAATCCGAAATCCGTAATCCGAAATCCGAAATCCGAAATCCGAAAACCGAAATCCGAAATCCGAAATCCGAAATCCGAAATCCGAAATCCGAAATCCGACATCCGAGATCCGACATCCGAGATCCGAGATCCGAGATCCGAGATCCGAGATCCGAGATCCGAGATCCGAGATCCGAGATCCGAGACCCGAGATCCGAGATCCGAGATCCGAGATCCGAGATCCGAGATCCGAGATTCGAGATTCGAGATTCGAGATTCGAGATTCGAGATTCGAGATCCGAAATCCGAAATCCGAAATCCGAAATCCGAAATCCGACGAAATCCGAAATCCGACGAAATCCGAAATCCGAAATCCGACGAAATCCGAAATCCGACGAAATCCGAGATCCGAGATCCGAGACCCGAGATCCGAGATCCGAGATCCGAGATCCGAGACCCGAGATCCGAAATCCGAAATCCGAGATCCGAGATCCGAAATCCGAAATCCGAAATCCGAAATCCGAAATCCGAAATCCGAAATCCGAAATCCGAAATCCGAAATCCGAAATCCGAAATCCGAAATCCGAAATCCGAAATCCGAAATCCGAAATCCGAAATCCGAAATCCGAAATCCGAAATCCGAAATCCGAAATCCGAAATCCGAAATCCGAAATCCGAAATCCGAAATCCGAAATCCGAAATCCGAAATCCGAAATCCGAAATCCGAAATCCGACGAAATCCGACGAAATCCGAAATCCGAGATCCGAGACCCGAGATCCGAGATCCGAGATCCGAGATCCGAGATCCGAGATCCGAGATCCGAGATCCGAGATCCGAAATCCGAAATCCGAAATCCGAAATCCGAAATCCGAAATCCGAAATCCGAAATCCGACGAAACCCGACGAAATCCGACGAAATCCGAAATCCGAGATCCGAGACCCGAGATCCGAGATCCGAGATCCGAGATCCGAGATCCGAGATCCGAGATCCGAGATCCGAGATCCGAGATCCGAGATCCGAGATCCGAGATCCGAGATCCGAGATCCGAGATCCGAGATCCGAGATCCGAGATCCGAGATCCGAGATCCGAGATCCGAGATCCGAGATCCGAGATCCGAGATCCGAGATCCGAGATCCGAGATCCGAGATCCGAGATCCGAGATCCGAGATCCGAGATCCGAGATCCGAGATCCGAGATCCGAGATCCGAGATCCGAGATCCGAGATCCGAGATCCGAGATCCGAAATCCGAAATCCGAAATCCGAAATCCGAAATCCGAAATCCGAAATCCGAAATCCGAAATCCGAAATCCGAAATCCGAAATCCGAAATCCGAAATCCGAAATCCGAAATCCGAAATCCGAAATCCGAAATCCGAAATCCGAAATCCGAAATCCGAAATCCGAAATCCGAAATCCGAAATCCGAAATCCCAAATCCCAAATCCCAAATCCCAAATCCCAAATCCCAAATCCCAAATCCCAAATCCCAAATCCCAAATCCCAAATCCCAAATCCCAAATCCCAAATCCCAAATCCCAAATCCCAAATCCCAAATCCCAAATCCCAAATCCCAAATCCCAAATCCGAAATCCGAAATCCGAAATCCGAAATCCGAAATCCGAAATCCGAAATCCGAAATCCGAAATCCGAAATCCGAAATCCGAAATCCGAAATCCGAAATCCGAAATCCGAAATCCGAAATCCGAAATCCGAAATCCGAAATCCGAAATCCGAAATCCGAAATCCGAAATCCGAAATCCGAAATCCGAAATCCGAAATCCGAAATCCGAAATCCGAAATCCGAAATCCGAAATCCGAAATCCGAAATCCGAAATCCGAAATCCGAAATCCGAAATCCGAAATCCGAAATCCGAAATCCGAAATCCGAAATCCGAAATCCGAAATCCGAAATCCGAAATCCGAAATCCGAAATCCGAAATCCGAAATCCGAAATCCGAAATCCGAAATCCGAAATCCGAAATCCGAAATCCGAAATCCGAAATCCGAGATCCGAGATCCGAGATCCGAAATCCGAGATCCGAGATCCGAGATCCGAGATCCGAGATCCGAGATCCGAGATCCGAGATCCGAGATCCGAGATCCGAGATCCGAGATCCGAGATCCGAGATCCGAGATCCGAGATCCGAGATCCGAGATCCGAGATCCGAGATCCGAGATCCGAGATCCGAAATCCGAAATCCGAAATCCGAAATCCGAAATCCGAAATCCGAAATCCGAAATCCGAAATCCGAAATCCGAAATCCGAAATCCGAAATCCGAAATCCGAAATCCGAAATCCGAAATCCGAAATCCGAAATCCGAAATCCGAAATCCGATATCCGAAATCCGAAATCCGAAATCCGAAATCCGAAATCCGAAATCCGAAATCCGAAATCCGAAATCCGACGAAATCCGAAATCCGACGAAATCCGAAATCCGAAATCCGACGAAATCCGAAATCCGACGAAATCCGAGATCCGAGATCCGAGACCCGAGATCCGAGATCCGAGATCCGAAATCCGAAATCCGAAATCCGAAATCCGAAATCCGAAATCCGAAATCCGAAATCCGAAATCCGAAATCCGAAATCCGAAATCCGAAATCCGAAATCCGAAATCCGACGAAATCCGACGAAATCCGAAATCCGAGATCCGAGACCCGAGATCCGAGATCCGAGATCCGAGATCCGAGATCCGAGATCCGAGATCCGAGATCCGAAATCCGAAATCCGAAATCCGAAATCCGAAATCCGAAATCCGAAATCCGAAATCTGACGAAATCCGACGAAATCCGAAATCCGAGATCCGAGACCCGAGATCCGAGATCCGAGATCCGAGATCCGAGATCCGAGATCCGAGATCCGAGATCCGAGATCCGAGATCCGAGATCCGAGATCCGAGATCCGAGATCCGAGATCCGAGATCCGAGATCCGAGATCCGAGATCCGAGATCCGAGATCCGAGATCCGAGATCCGAGATCCGAGATCCGAGATCCGAGATCCGAGATCCGAGATCCGAGATCCGAGATCCGAGATCCGAGATCCGAGATCCGAGATCCGAGATCCGAGATCCGAGATCCGAGATCCGAGATCCGAGATCCGAGATCCGAGATCCGAGATCCGAGATCCGAGATCCGAGATCCGAGATCCGAGATCCGAGATCCGAGATCCGAAATCCGAAATCCGAAATCCGAAATCCGAAATCCGAAATCCGAAATCCGAAATCCGAAATCCGAAATCCGAAATCCGAAATCCGAAATCCGAAATCCGAAATCCGAAATCCGAAATCCGAAATCCGAAATCCGAAATCCGAAATCCGAAATCCGAAATCCGAAATCCGAAATCCGAAATCCGAAATCCGAAATCCGAAATCCGAAATCCGAAATCCGAAATCCGAAATCCGAAATCCGAAATCCGAAATCCGAAATCCGAAATCCGAAATCCGAAATCCGAAATCCGAAATCCGAAATCCGAAATCCGATATCCGAAATCCGAAATCCGAAATCCGAAATCCGAAATCCGAAATCCGAAATCCGAAATCCGAAATCCGAAATCCGAAATCCGAAATCCGAAATCCGAAATCCGAAATCCGAAATCCGAAATCCGAAATCCGAAATCCGAAATCCGAAATCCGAAATCCCAAATCCCAAATCCCAAATCCCAAATCCCAAATCCCAAATCCCAAATCCCAAATCCCAAATCCCAAATCCCAAATCCCAAATCCCAAATCCCAAATCCCAAATCCCAAATCCCAAATCCCAAATCCCAAATCCCAAATCCCAAATCCGAAATCCGAAATCCGAAATCCGAAATCCGAAATCCGAAATCCGAAATCCGAAATCCGAAATCCGAAATCCGAAATCCGAAATCCGAAATCCGAAATCCGAAATCCGAAATCCGAAATCCGAAATCCGAAATCCGAAATCCGAAATCCGAAATCCGAAATCCGAAATCCGAAATCCGAAATCCGAAATCCGAAATCCGAAATCCGAAATCCGAAATCCGAAATCCGAAATCCGAAATCCGAAATCCGAAATCCGAAATCCGAAATCCGAAATCCGAAATCCGAAATCCGAAATCCGAAATCCGAAATCCGAAATCCGAAATCCGAAATCCGAAATCCGAAATCCGAAATCCGAAATCCGAAATCCGAAATCCGAGATCCGAGATCCGAGATCCGAAATCCGAGATCCGAGATCCGAGATCCGAGATCCGAGATCCGAGATCCGAGATCCGAGATCCGAGATCCGAGATCCGAGATCCGAGATCCGAGATCCGAGATCCGAGATCCGAGATCCGAGATCCGAGATCCGAGATCCGAGATCCGAGATCCGAGATCCGAGATCCGAGATCCGAAATCCGAAATCCGAAATCCGAAATCCGAAATCCGAAATCCGAAATCCGAAATCCGAAATCCGAAATCCGAAATCCGAAATCCGAAATCCGAAATCCGAAATCCGAAATCCGAAATCCGAAATCCGAAATCCGAAATCCGAAATCCGAAATCCGATATCCGAAATCCGAAATCCGAAATCCGAAATCCGAAATCCGAAATCCGAAATCCGAAATCCGAAATCCGACGAAATCCGAAATCCGACGAAATCCGAAATCCGAAATCCGACGAAATCCGAAATCCGACGAAATCCGAGATCCGAGATCGAGACCCGAGATCCGAGATCCGAGATCCGAAATCCGAAATCCGAAATCCGAAATCCGAAATCCGAAATCCGAAATCCGAAATCCGAAATCCGAAATCCGAAATCCGAAATCCGAAATCCGAAATCCGAAATCCGAAATCCGAAAATCCGAAATCCGAAATCCGAAATCCGAAATCCGAAATCCGACGAAATCCGACGAAATCCGAAATCCGAGATCCGAGACCCGAGATCCGAGATCCGAGATCCGAGATCCGAGATCCGAGATCCGAGATCCGAGATCCGAGATCCGAGATCCGAAATCCGAAATCCGAAATCCGAAATCCGAAATCCGAAATCCGAAATCCGAAATCCGAAATCTGACGAAATCCGACGAAATCCGAAATCCGAGATCCGAGACCCGAGATCCGAGATCCGAGATCCGAGATCCGAGATCCGAGATCCGAGATCCGAGATCCGAGATCCGAGATCCGAGATCCGAGATCCGAGATCCGAGATCCGAGATCCGAGATCCGAGATCCGAGATCCGAGATCCGAGATCCGAGATCCGAGATCCGAGATCCGAGATCCGAGATCCGAGATCCGAGATCCGAGATCCGAGATCCGAGATCCGAGATCCGAGATCCGAGATCCGAGATCCGAGATCCGAGATCCGAGATCCGAGATCCGAGATCCGAGATCCGAGATCCGAGATCCGAGATCCGAGATCCGAGATCCGAGATCCGAGATCCGAAATCCGAAATCCGAAATCCGAAATCCGAAATCCGAAATCCGAAATCCGAAATCCGAAATCCGAAATCCGAAATCCGAAATCCGAAATCCGAAATCCGAAATCCGAAATCCGAAATCCGAAATCCGAAATCCGAAATCCGAAATCCGAAATCCGAAATCCGAAATCCGAAATCCGAAATCCGAAATCCGAAATCCGAAATCCGAAATCCGAAATCCGAAATCCGAAATCCGAAATCCGAAATCCGAAATCCGAAATCCGAAATCCGAAATCCGATATCCGAAATCCGAAATCCGAAATCCGAAATCCGACGAAATCCGAAATCCGACGAAATCCGAAATCCGAAATCCGACGAAATCCGAAATCCGACGAAATCCGAGATCCGAGATCCGAGACCCGAGATCCGAGACCCGAGATCCGAAATCCGAGATCCGAGATCCGAGATCCGAAATCCGAAATCCGAAATCCGAAATCCGAAATCCGAAATCCGAAATCCGAAATCCGAAATCCGAAATCCGAAATCCGAAATCCGAAATCCGAAATCCGAAATCCGAAATCCGAAATCCGAAATCCGAAATCCGAAATCCGAAATCCGAAATCCGAAATCCGAAATCCGAAATCCGTAATCCGAAATCCGAAATCCGAAATCCGAAAACCGAAATCCGAAATCCGAAATCCGAAATCCGAAATCCGAAATCCGAAATCCGACATCCGAGATCCGACATCCGAGATCCGAGATCCGAGATCCGAGATCCGAGATCCGAGATCCGAGATCCGAGATCCGAGATCCGAGATCCGAGATCCGAGATCCGAGACCCGAGATCCGAGATCCGAGATCCGAGATCCGAGATCCGAGATCCGAGATTCGAGATTCGAGATTCGAGATTCGAGATTCGAGATTCGAGATCCGAAATCCGAAATCCGAAATCCGAAATCCGAAATCCGAAATCCGAAATCCGAAATCCGAAATCCGAAATCCGAAATCCGAAATCCGAAATCCGAAATCCGAAATCCGAAATCCGAAATCCGAAATCCGAAATCCGAAATCCGAAATCCGAAATCCGAAATCCGAAATCCGAAATCCGAAATCCGAAATCCGAAATCCGAAATCCGAAATCCGAAATCCGAAATCCGAAATCCGAAATCCGAAATCCGAAATCCGAAATCCGAAATCCGAAATCCGAAATCCGAAATCCGAAATCCGAAATCCGAAATCCGAAATCCGAAATCCGAAATCCGAAATCCGAAATCCGACGAAATCCGACGAAATCCGAAATCCGAGATCCGAGACCCGAGATCCGAGATCCGAGATCCGAGATCCGAGATCCGAGATCCGAGATCCGAGATCCGAGATCCGAAATCCGAAATCCGAAATCCGAAATCCGAAATCCGAAATCCGAAATCCGAAATCCGAAATCCGACGAAATCCGACGAAATCCGACGAAATCCGAAATCCGAGATCCGAGACCCGAGATCCGAGATCCGAGATCCGAGATCCGAGATCCGAGATCCGAGATCCGAGATCCGAGATCCGAGATCCGAGATCCGAGATCCGAGATCCGAGATCCGAGATCCGAGATCCGAGATCCGAGATCCGAGATCCGAGATCCGAGATCCGAGATCCGAGATCCGAGATCCGAGATCCGAGATCCGAGATCCGAGATCCGAGATCCGAGATCCGAGATCCGAGATCCGAGATCCGAGATCCGAGATCCGAGATCCGAGATCCGAGATCCGAGATCCGAGATCCGAGATCCGAGATCCGAGATCCGAGATCCGAGATCCGAGATCCGAGATCCGAGATCCGAGATCCGAGATCCGAGATCCGAGATCCGAGATCCGAGATCCGAGATCCGAGATCCGAGATCCGAGATCCGAGATCCGAGATCCGAAATCCGAAATCCGAAATCCGAAATCCGAAATCCGAAATCCGAAATCCGAAATCCGAAATCCGAAATCCGAAATCCGAAATCCGAAATCCGAAATCCGAAATCCGAAATCCGAAATCCGAAATCCGAAATCCGAAATCCGAAATCCGAAATCCGAAATCCGAAATCCGAAATCCGAAATCCGAAATCCGAAATCCGAAATCCGAAATCCGAAATCCGAAATCCGAAATCCGAAATCCGAAATCCGAAATCCGAAATCCCAAATCCCAAATCCCAAATCCCAAATCCCAAATCCCAAATCCCAAATCCCAAATCCCAAATCCCAAATCCCAAATCCCAAATCCCAAATCCGAAATCCGAAATCCGAAATCCGAAATCCGAAATCCGAAATCCGAAATCCGAAATCCGAAATCCGAAATCCGAAATCCGAAATCCGAAATCCGAAATCCGAAATCCGAAATCCGAAATCCGAAATCCGAAATCCGAAATCCGAAATCCGAAATCCGAAATCCGAAATCCGAAATCCGAAATCCGAAATCCGAAATCCGAAATCCGAAATCCGAAATCCGAAATCCGAAATCCGAAATCCGAAATCCGAAATCCGAAATCCGAAATCCGAAATCCGAAATCCGAAATCCGAAATCCGAAATCCGAAATCCGAAATCCGAAATCCGAAATCCGAAATCCGAAATCCGAAATCCGAAATCCGAAATCCGAAATCCGAAATCCGAAATCCGAAATCCGAAATCCGAAATCCGAAATCCGAAATCCGAAATCCGAAATCCGAAATCCGAAATCCGAAATCCGAAATCCGAAATCCGAAATCCGAAATCCGAAATCCGAAATCCGAAATCCGAAATCCGAAATCCGAAATCCGAAATCCGAAATCCGAAATCCGAAATCCGAAATCCGAGATCCGAGATCCGAGATCCGAGATCCGAAATCCGAGATCCGAGATCCGAGATCCGAGATCCGAGATCCGAGATCCGAGATCCGAGATCCGAGATCCGAGATCCGAGATCCGAGATCCGAGATCCGAGATCCGAGATCCGAGATCCGAGATCCGAGATCCGAGATCCGAGATCCGAAATCCGAGATCCGAAATCCGAAATCCGAAATCCGAAATCCGAAATCCGAAATCCGAAATCCGAAATCCGAAATCCGAAATCCGAAATCCGAAATCCGAAATCCGAAATCCGAAATCCGAAATCCGAAATCCGAAATCCGAAATCCGAAATCCGAAATCCGAAATCCGAAATCCGAAATCCGAAATCCGAAATCCGAAATCCGAAATCCGAAATCCGAAATCCGAAATCCGAAATCCGAAATCCGAAATCCGAAATCCGAAATCCGAAATCCGAAATCCGAAATCCGAAATCCGAAATCCGAAATCCGAAATCCGAAATCCGAAATCCGAAATCCGAAATCCGAAATCCGAAATCCGAAATCCGAAATCCGAAATCCGAAATCCGAAATCCGAAATCCGAAATCCGAAATCCGAAATCCGAGATCCGAGATCCGAGATCCGAGATCCGAAATCCGAGATCCGAGATCCGAGATCCGAGATCCGAGATCCGAGATCCGAGATCCGAGATCCGAGATCCGAGATCCGAGATCCGAGATCCGAGATCCGAGATCCGAGATCCGAGATCCGAGATCCGAGATCCGAGATCCGAGATCCGAGATCCGAGATCCGAAATCCGAAATCCGAAATCCGAAATCCGAAATCCGAAATCCGAAATCCGAAATCCGAAATCCGAAATCCGAAATCCGAAATCCGAAATCCGAAATCCGAAATCCGAAATCCGAAATCCGAAATCCGAAATCCGAAATCCGAAATCCGACGAAATCCGAAATCCGACGAAATCCGAAATCCGAAATCCGACGAAATCCGAAATCCGACGAAATCCGAGATCCGAGATCCGAGACCCGAGATCCGAGATCCGAGATCCGAAATCCGAAATCCGAAATTCGAAATCCGAAATCCGAAATCCGAAATCCGAAATCCGAAATCCGAAATCCGAAATCCGAAATCCGAAATCCGAAATCCGAAATCCGAAATCCGAAATCCGAAATCCGAAATCCGAAATCCGAAATCCGAAATCCGAAATCCGAAATCCGAAAACCGAAATCCGAAATCCGAAATCCGAAATCCGAAATCCGAAATCCGAAATCCGAAATCCGAAATCCGAAATCCGAAATCCGAAATCCGACATCCGAGATCCGACATCCGAGATCCGAGATCCGAGATCCGAGATCCGAGATCCGAGATCCGAGATCCGAGATCCGAGATCCGAGATCCGACATCCGAGATCCGAGATCCGAGATCCGAGATCCGAGATCCGAGATCCGAGATCCGAGATCCGAGATCCGAGATCCGATATCCGAGATCCGAGATCCGAGATCCGAGATCCGAGATCCGAGATCCGAGATCCGAGATCCGAGATCCGAGATCCGAGATCCGAGATCCGAGATCCGAGATCCGAGATCCGAGATCCGAGATCCGAGATCCGAGATCCGAGATCCGAGATCCGAGATCCGAGATCCGAGATCCGAGATCCGAGATCCGAGATCCGAGATCCGAGATCCGAGATCCGAGATCCGAGATCCGAGATCCGAGATCCGAGATCCGAGATCCGAGATCCGAGATCCGAGATCCGAGATCCGAGATCCGAGATCCGAGATCCGAGATTCGAGATTCGAGATTCGAGATCCGAGATCCGAAATCCGAAATCCGAAATCCGAAATCCGAAATCCGAAATCCGAAATCCGAAATCCGAAATCCGAAATCCGAAATCCGAAATCCGAAATCCGAAATCCGACGAAATCCGACGAAATCCGACGAAATCCGACGAAATCCGAAATCCGAGATCCGAGACCCGAGATCCGAGATCCGAGATCCGAGATCCGAGATCCGAAATCCGAAATCCGTAATCCGAAATCCGAAATCCGAAATCCGAAAACCGAAATCCGAAATCCGAAATCCGAAATCCGAAATCCGAAATCCGAAATCCGAAATCCGAAATCCGAAATCCGACATCCGAGATCCGACATCCGAGATCCGAGATCCGAAATCCGAAATCCGAAATCCGAAATCCGAAATCCGAAATCCGAAATCCGAAATCCGAAATCCGAAATCCGAAATCCGAAATCCGAAATCCGAAATCCGAAATCCGAAATCCGAAATCCGAAATCCGAAATCCGAAATCCGAAATCCGAAATCCGAAATCCGAAATCCGAAATCCGAAATCCGATATCCGAAATCCGAAATCCGAAATCCGAAATCCGAAATCCGAAATCCGAAATCCGACGAAATCCGAAATCCGACGAAATCCGAAATCCGACGAAATCCGAAATCCGACGAAATCCGAGATCCGAGATCCGAGACCCGAGATCCGAGATCCGAGATCCGAAATCCGAAATCCGAAATCCGAAATCCGAAATCCGAAATCCGAAATCCGAAATCCGAAATCCGAAATCCGAAATCCGAAATCCGAAATCCGAAATCCGAAATCCGAAATCCGAAATCCGAAATCCGACGAAATCCGACGAAATCCGAGATCCGAGACCCGAGACCCGAGATCCGAGATCCGAGATCCGAGATCCGAGATCCGAGATCCGAGATCCGAAATCCGAAATCCGAAATCCGAAATCCGATATCCGAAATCCGAAATCCGAAATCCGAAATCCGAAATCCGAAATCCGAAATCCGAAATCCGAAATCCGACGAAATCCGAAATCCGACGAAATCCGAAATCCGAAATCCGACGAAATCCGAAATCCGACGAAATCCGAGATCCGAGATCCGAGACCCGAGATCCGAGATCCGAGATCCGAAATCCGAAATCCGAAATCCGAAATCCGAAATCCGAAATCCGAAATCCGAAATCCGAAATCCGAAATCCGAAATCCGAAATCCGACGAAATCCGACGAAATCCGAAATCCGAGATCCGAGACCCGAGATCCGAGATCCGAGATCCGAGATCCGAGATCCGAGATCCGAGATCCGAAATCCGAAATCCGAAATCCGAAATCCGAAATCCGAAATCCGAAATCCGAAATCCGAAATCTGACGAAATCCGACGAAATCCGAAATCCGAGATCCGAGACCCGAGATCCGAGATCCGAGATCCGAGATCCGAGATCCGAGATCCGAGATCCGAGATCCGAGATCCGAGATCCGAGATCCGAGATCCGAGATCCGAGATCCGAGATCCGAGATCCGAGATCCGAGATCCGAGATCCGAGATCCGAGATCCGAGATCCGAGATCCGAGATCCGAGATCCGAGATCCGAGATCCGAGATCCGAGATCCGAGATCCGAGATCCGAGATCCGAGATCCGAGATCCGAGATCCGAGATCCGAGATCCGAGATCCGAGATCCGAGATCCGAGATCCGAAATCCGAAATCCGAAATCCGAAATCCGAAATCCGAAATCCGAAATCCGAAATCCGAAATCCGAAATCCGAAATCCGAAATCCGAAATCCGAAATCCGAAATCCGAAATCCGAAATCCGAAATCCGAAATCCGAAATCCGAAATCCGAAATCCGAAATCCGAAATCCGAAATCCGAAATCCGAAATCCGAAATCCGAAATCCGAAATCCGAAATCCGAAATCCGAAATCCGAAATCCGAAATCCGAAATCCGAAATCCGAAATCCGAAATCCGAAATCCGAAATCCGAAATCCGAAATCCGAAATCCGAAATCCGAAATCCGAAATCCGATATCCGAAATCCGAAATCCGAAATCCGACGAAATCCGAAATCCGACGAAATCCGAAATCCGAAATCCGACGAAATCCGAAATCCGACGAAATCCGAGATCCGAGATCCGAGACCCGAGATCCGAGACCCGAGATCCGAAATCCGAGATCCGAGATCCGAGATCCGAAATCCGAAATCCGAAATCCGAAATCCGAAATCCGAAATCCGAAATCCGAAATCCGAAATCCGAAATCCGAAATCCGAAATCCGAAATCCGAAATCCGAAATCCGAAATCCGAAATCCGAAATCCGAAATCCGAAATCCGAAATCCGAAATCCGAAATCCGAAATCCGAAATCCGAAATCCGAAATCCGAAATCCGTAATCCGAAATCCGAAATCCGAAATCCGAAAACCGAAAACCGAAATCCGAAATCCGATATCCGAAATCCGAAATCCGAAATCCGAAATCCGACATCCGAGATCCGACATCCGAGATCCGAGATCCGAGATCCGAGATCCGAGATCCGAGATCCGAGATCCGAGATCCGAGATCCGAGATCCGAGACCCGAGATCCGAGATCCGAGATCCGAGATCCGAGATCCGAGATCCGAGATTCGAGATTCGAGATTCGAGATTCGAGATTCGAGATTCGAGATCCGAAATCCGAAATCCGAAATCCGAAATCCGAAATCCGAAATCCGAAATCCGAAATCCGAAATCCGAAATCCGAAATCCGAAATCCGAAATCCGAAATCCGAAATCCGAAATCCGAAATCCGAAATCCGAAATCCGAAATCCGAAATCCGAAATCCGAAATCCGAAATCCGAAATCCGAAATCCGAAATCCGAAATCCGAAATCCGAAATCCGAAATCCGAAATCCGAAATCCGAAATCCGAAATCCGAAATCCGAAATCCGAAATCCGAAATTCGAAATCCGAAATCCGAAATCCGAAATCCGAAATCCGAAATCCGAAATCCGAAATCCGAAATCCGAAATCCGAAATCCGAAATCCGAAATCCGAAATCCGAAATCCGAAATCCGAAATCCGAAATCCGAAATCCGAAATCCGAAATCCGAAATCCGAAATCCGAAATCCGACGAAATCCGACGAAATCCGAAATCCGAGATCCGAGACCCGAGATCCGAGATCCGAGATCCGAGATCCGAGATCCGAGATCCGAGATCCGAGATCCGAGATCCGAAATCCGAAATCCGAAATCCGAAATCCGAAATCCGACGAAATCCGACGAAATCCGACGAAATCCGAAATCCGAGATCCGAGACCCGAGATCCGAGATCCGAGATCCGAGATCCGAGATCCGAGATCCGAGATCCGAGATCCGAGATCCGAGATCCGAGATCCGAGATCCGAGATCCGAGATCCGAGATCCGAGATCCGAGATCCGAGATCCGAGATCCGAGATCCGAGATCCGAGATCCGAGATCCGAGATCCGAGATCCGAGATCCGAGATCCGAGATCCGAGATCCGAGATCCGAGATCCGAGATCCGAGATCCGAGATCCGAGATCCGAGATCCGAGATCCGAGATCCGAGATCCGAGATCCGAGATCCGAGATCCGAGATCCGAGATCCGAGATCCGAGATCCGAGATCCGAGATCCGAGATCCGAGATCCGAGATCCGAGATCCGAGATCCGAGATCCGAGATCCGAGATCCGAGATCCGAGATCCGAGATCCGAGATCCGAGATCCGAGATCCGAGATCCGAGATCCGAGATCCGAGATCCGAGATCCGAGATCCGAGATCCGAGATCCGAGATCCGAGATCCGAGATCCGAGATCCGAAAATCCGAAATCCGAAATCCGAAATCCGAAATCCGAAATCCGAAATCCGAAATCCGAAATCCGAAATCCGAAATCCGAAATCCGAAATCCGAAATCCGAAATCCGAAATCCGAAATCCGAAATCCGAAATCCGAAATCCGAAATCCGAATCCGAAATCCGAAATCCGAAATCCGAAATCCGAAATCCGAAATCCCAAATCCCAAATCCCAAATCCCAAATCCCAAATCCCAAATCCCAAATCCCAAATCCCAAATCCCAAATCCCAAATCCCAAATCCCAAATCCCAAATCCCAAATCCCAAATCCCAAATCCGAAATCCGAAATCCGAAATCCGAAATCCGAAATCCGAAATCCGAAATCCGAAATCCGAAATCCGAAATCCGAAATCCGAAATCCGAAATCCGAAATCCGAAATCCGAAATCCGAAATCCGAAATCCGAAATCCGAAATCCGAAATCCGAAATCCGAAATCCGAAATCCGAAATCCGAAATCCGAAATCCGAAATCCGAAATCCGAAATCCGAAATCCGAAATCCGAAATCCGAAATCCGAAATCCGAAATCCGAAATCCGAAATCCGAAATCCGAAATCCGAAATCCGAAATCCGAAATCCGAAATCCGAAATCCGAAATCCGAAATCCGAAATCCGAAATCCGAAATCCGAAATCCGAAATCCGAAATCCGAAATCCGAAATCCGAAATCCGAAATCCGAAATCCGAAATCCGAAATCCGAAATCCGAAATCCGAAATCCGAAATCCGAAATCCGAAATCCGAAATCCGAAATCCGAAATCCGAAATCCGAAATCCGAAATCCGAAATCCGAAATCCGAAATCCGAAATCCGAAATCCGAAATCCGAAATCCGAAATCCGAAATCCGAAATCCGAAATCCGAAATCCGAAATCCGAGATCCGAGATCCGAGATCCGAGATCCGAAATCCGAGATCCGAGATCCGAGATCCGAGATCCGAGATCCGAGATCCGAGATCCGAGATCCGAGATCCGAGATCCGAGATCCGAGATCCGAGATCCGAGATCCGAGATCCGAGATCCGAGATCCGAGATCCGAGATCCGAGATCCGAGATCCGAGATCCGAAATCCGAAATCCGAAATCCGAAATCCGAAATCCGAAATCCGAAATCCGAAATCCGAAATCCGAAATCCGAAATCCGAAATCCGAAATCCGAAATCCGAAATCCGAAATCCGAAATCCGAAATCCGAAATCCGAAATCCGAAATCCGAAATCCGAAATCCGAAATCCGAAATCCGAAATCCGAAATCCGAAATCCGAAATCCGATATCCGAAATCCGAAATCCGAAATCCGAAATCCGAAATCCGAAATCCGAAATCCGAAATCCGAAATCCGAAATCCGACGAAATCCGAAATCCGACGAAATCCGAAATCCGAAATCCGAAATCCGACGAAATCCGAGATCCGAGATCCGAGACCCGAGATCCGAGATCCGAGATCCGAAATCCGAAATCCGAAATCCGAAATCCGAAATCCGAAATCCGAAATCCGAAATCCGAAATCCGAAATCCGAAATCCGAAATCCGAAATCCGAAATCCGAAATCCGAAATCCGAAATCCGAAATCCGAAATCCGAAATCCGAAATCCGAAATCCGAAATCCGAAAACCGAAATCCGAAATCCGAAATACGAAATCCGAAATCCGAAATCCGAAATCCGAAATCCGAAATCCGAAATCCGAAATCCGACATCCGAGATCCGACATCCGAGATCCGAGATCCGAGATCCGAGATCCGAGATCCGAGATCCGAGATACGAGATCCGAGATCCGAGATCCGAGATCCGAGATCCGAGATCCGAGATCCGACATCCGAGATCCGAGATCCGAGATCCGAGATCCGAGATCCGAGATCCGAGATCCGAGATCCGAGATCCGAGATCCGAGATCCGAGATCCGATATCCGAGATCCGAGATCCGAGATCCGAGATCCGAGATCCGAGATCCGAGATCCGAGATCCGAGATCCGAGATCCGAGATCCGAGATCCGAGATCCGAGATCCGAGATCCGAGATCCGAGATCCGAGATCCGAGATCCGAGATCCGAGATCCGAGATCCGAGATCCGAGATCCGAGATCCGAGATCCGAGATCCGAGATCCGAGATCCGAGATCCGAGATCCGAGATCCGAGATCCGAGATCCGAGATCCGAGATCCGAGATCCGAGATCCGAGATCCGAGATCCGAGATTCGAGATTCGAGATTCGAGATCCGAGATCCGAAATCCGAAATCCGAAATCCGAAATCCGAAATCCGAAATCCGAAATTCGAAATCCGAAATCCGAAATCCGAAATCCGAAATCCGAAATCCGAAATCCGAAATCCGAAATCCGACGAAATCCGACGAAATCCGACGAAATCCGACGAAATCCGAAATCCGAGATCCGAGACCCGAGATCCGAGATCCGAGATCCGAGATCCGAGATCCGAGATCCGAAATCCGAAATCCGTAATCCGAAATCCGAAATCCGAAATCCGAAATCCGAAATCCGAAATCCGAAATCCGAAATCCGAAATCCGAAATCCGAAATCCGACATCCGAGATCCGACATCCGAGATCCGAGATCCGAAATCCGAAATCCGAAATCCGAAATCCGAAATCCGAAATCCGAAATCCGAAATCCGAAATCCGAAATCCGAAATCCGAAATCCGAAATCCGAAATCCGAAATCCGAAATCCGAAATCCGAAATCCGAAATCCGAAATCCGAAATCCGAAATCCGAAATCCGAAATCCGAAATCCGAAATCCGAAATCCGAAATCCGAAATCCGAAATCCGAAATCCGAAATCCGAAATCCGAAATCCGAAATCCGAAATCCGAAATCCGAAATCCGAAATCCGAAATCCGAAATCCGATATCCGAAATCCGAAATCCGAAATCCGAAATCCGACGAAATCCGAAATCCGACGAAATCCGAAATCCGAAATCCGACGAAATCCGAAATCCGACGAAATCCGAGATCCGAGATCCGAGACCCGAGATCCGAGACCCGAGATCCGAAATCCGAGATCCGAGATCCGAGATCCGAAATCCGAAATCCGAAATCCGAAATCCGAAATCCGAAATCCGAAATCCGAAATCCGAAATCCGAAATCCGAAATCCGAAATCCGAAATCCGAAATCCGAAATCCGAAATCCGAAATCCGAAATCCGAAATCCGAAATCCGAAATCCGAAATCCGTAATCCGAAATCCGAAATCCGAAATCCGAAAACCGAAATCCGAAATCCGAAATCCGAAATCCGAAATCCGAAATCCGAAATCCGAAATCCGAAATCCGAAATCCGACATCCGAGATCCGACATCCGAGATCCGAGATCCGAGATCCGAGATCCGAGATCCGAGATCCGAGATCCGAGATCCGAGATCCGAGACCCGAGATCCGAGATCCGAGATCCGAGATCCGAGATCCGAGATCCGAGATTCGAGATTCGAGATTCGAGATTCGAGATTCGAGATTCGAGATCCGAAATCCGAAATCCGAAATCCGAAATCCGAAATCCGAAATCCGAAATCCGAAATCCGAAATCCGAAATCCGAAATCCGAAATCCGAAATCCGAAATCCGAAATCCGAAATCCGAAATCCGAAATCCGAAATCCGAAATCCGAAATCCGAAATCCGAAATCCGAAATCCGAAATCCGAAATCCGAAATCCGGAATCCGAAATCCGAAATCCGAAATCCGAAATCCGAAATCCGAAATCCGAAATCCGAAATCCGACGAAATCCGACGAAATCCGAAATCCGAGATCCGAGACCCGAGATCCGAGATCCGAGATCCGAGATCCGAGATCCGAGATCCGAGATCCGAGATCCGAGATCCGAAATCCGAAATCCGAAATCCGAAATCCGAAATCCGAAATCCGAAATCCGAAATCCGAAATCCGAAATCCGACGAAATCCGACGAAATCCGACGAAATCCGACGAAATCCGAAATCCGAGATCCGAGACCCGAGATCCGAGATCCGAGATCCGAGATCCGAGATCCGAGATCCGAGATCCGAGATCCGAGATCCGAGATCCGAGATCCGAGATCCGAGATCCGAGATCCGAGATCCGAGATCCGAGATCCGAGATCCGAGATCCGAGATCCGAGATCCGAGATCCGAGATCCGAGATCCGAGATCCGAGATCCGAGATCCGAGATCCGAGATCCGAGATCCGAGATCCGAGATCCGAGATCCGAGATCCGAGATCCGAGATCCGAGATCCGAGATCCGAGATCCGAGATCCGAGATCCGAGATCCGAGATCCGAGATCCGAGATCCGAGATCCGAGATCCGAGATCCGAGATCCGAGATCCGAGATCCGAGATCCGAGATCCGAGATCCGAGATCCGAGATCCGAGATCCGAAATCCGAAACCCGAAATCCGAAATCCGAAATCCGAAATCCGAAATCCGAAATCCGAAATCCGAAATCCGAAATCCGAAATCCGAAATCCGAAATCCGAAATCCGAAATCCGAAATCCGAAATCCGAAATCCGAAATCCGAAATCCCAAATCCCAAATCCCAAATCCCAAATCCCAAATCCCAAATCCCAAATCCCAAATCCCAAATCCCAAATCCCAAATCCCAAATCCCAAATCCCAAATCCCAAATCCCAAATCCCAAATCCCAAATCCCAAATCCCAAATCCCAAATCCCAAATCCCAAATCCCAAATCCGAAATCCGAAATCCGAAATCCGAAATCCGAAATCCGAAATCCGAAATCCGAAATCCGAAATCCGAAATCCGAAATCCGAAATCCGAAATCCGAAATCCGAAATCCGAAATCCGAAATCCGAAATCCGAAATCCGAAATCCGAAATCCGAAATCCGAAATCCGAAATCCGAAATCCGAAATCCGAAATCCGAAATCCGAAATCCGAAATCCGAAATCCGAAATCCGAAATCCGAAATCCGAAATCCGAAATCCGAAATCCGAAATCCGAAATCCGAAATCCGAAATCCGAAATCCGAAATCCGAAATCCGAAATCCGAAATCCGAAATCCGAAATCCGAAATCCGAAATCCGAGATCCGAGATCCGAGATCCGAGATCCGAAATACGAGATCCGAGATCCGAGATCCGAGATCCGAGATCCGAGATCCGAGATCCGAGATCCGAGATCCGAGATCCGAGATCCGAGATCCGAGATCCGAGATCCGAGATCCGAGATCCGAGATCCGAGATCCGAGATCCGAGATCCGAGATCCGAGATCCGAGATCCGAGATCCGAAATCCGAAATCCGAAATCCGAAATCCGAAATCCGAAATCCGAAATCCGAAATCCGAAATCCGAAATCCGAAATCCGAAATCCGAAATCCGAAATCCGAAATCCGAAATCCGAAATCCGATATCCGAAATCCGAAATCCGAAATCCGAAATCCGAAATCCGAAATCCGAAATCCGACGAAATCCGAAATCCGACGAAATCCGAAATCCGAAATCCGACGAAATCCGAAATCCGACGAAATCCGAGATCCGAGATCCGAGACCCGAGATCCGAGATCCGAGATCCGAGATCCGAAATCCGAAATCCGAAATCCGAAATCCGAAATCCGAAATCCGAAATCCGAAATCCGAAATCCGAAATCCGAAATCCGAAATCCGAAATCCGAAATCCGAAATCCGAAATCCGAAATCCGAAATCCGAAATCCGAAATCCGAAATCCGAAATCCGAAATCCGAAAACCGAAATCCGAAATCCGAAATCCGAAATCCGAAATCCGAAATCCGAAATCCGAAATCCGAAATCCGAAATCCGAAATCCGAAATCCGAAATCCGAAATCCGACATCCGAGATCCGACATCCGAGATCCGAGATCCGAGATCCGAGATCCGAGATCCGAGATCCGAGATCCGAGATCCGAGATCCGAGATCCGAGATCCGACATCCGAGATCCGAGATCCGAGATCCGAGATCCGAGATCCGAGATCCGAGATCCGAGATCCGAGATCCGAGATCCGAGATCCGAGATCCGAGATCCGAGATCCGAGATCCGAGATCCGAGATCCGAGATCCGAGATCCGAGATCCGAGATCCGAGATCCGAGATCCGAGATCCGAGATCCGAGATCCGAGATCCGAGATCCGAGATCCGAGATCCGAGATCCGAGATCCGAGATCCGAGATCCGAGATCCGAGATCCGAGATCCGAGATCCGAGATCCGAGATCCGAGATCCGAGATCCGAGATCCGAGATCCGAGATTCGAGATTCGAGATTCGAGATCCGAGATCCGAAATCCGAAATCCGAAATCCGAAATCCGAAATCCGAAATCCGAAATCCGAAATCCGAAATCCGAAATCCGACGAAATCCGACGAAATCCGACGAAATCCGACGAAATCCGAAATCCGAGATCCGAGACCCGAGATCCGAGATCCGAGATCCGAGATCCGAGATCCGAAATCCGAAATCCGAAATCCGAAATCCGAAATCCGAAATCCGAAATCCGAAATCCGAGATCCGACATCCGACATCCGAGATCCGAGATCCGAGATTCGAGATCCGAGATCCGAGATCCGAAATCCGAGATCCGAGATCCGAGATCCGAGATCCGAGATCCGAGATCCGAGATCCGAGATCCGAAATCCGAAATCCGAAATCCGACGAAATCCGAAATCCGACGAAATCCGAGATCCGAGATCCGAGATCCGAAATCCGAGATCCGAGATCCGAGATCCGAGATCCGAGATCCGAGATCCGAGATCCGAGATCCGAGATCCGAGATCCGAGATCCGAGATCCGAGATCCGAGATCCGAGATCCGAGATCCGAGATCCGAGATCCGAGATCCGAGATCCGAGATCCGAGATCCGAGATCCGAGATCCGAGATCCGAGATCCGAGATCCGAGATCCGAGATCCGAGATCCGAGATCCGAGATCCGAGATCCGAGATCCGAGATCCGAGATCCGAGATCCGAGATCCGAGATCCGAGATCCGAGATCCGAGATCCGAGATCCGAGATCCGAGATCCGAGATCCGAGATCCGAGATACGAGATCCGAGATCCGAGATCCGAGATCCGAGATCCGAGATCCGAGATCCGAGATCCGAGATCCGAGATCCGAGATCCGAGATCCGAGATCCGAGATCCGAGATCCGAGATCCGAGATCCGAGATCCGAGATCCGAGATCCGAGATCCGAGATCCGAGATCCGAGATCCGAGATCCGAGATCCGAGATCCGAGATCCGAGATCCGAGATCCGAGATCCGAGATCCGAGATCCGAGATCCGAGATCCGAGATCCGAGATCCGAGATCCGAGATCCGAGATCCGAGATCCGAGATCCGAGATCCGAGATCCGAGATCCGAGATCCGAGATCCGAGATACGAGATCCGAGATCCGAGATCCGAGATCCGAGATCCGAGATCCGAGATCCGAGATCCGAGATCCGAGATCCGAGATCCGAGATCCGAGATCCGAGATCCGAGATCCGAGATCCGAGATCCGAGATCCGAAATCCGAAATCCGAAATCCGACGAAATCCGAAATCCGACGAAATCCGAGATCCGAGATCCGAGATCCGAGATCCGAGATCCGAGATCCGAGATCCGAGATCCGAGATCCGAGATCCGAGATCCGAGATTCGAGATTCGAGATTCGAGATTCGAGATCCGAGATCCGAAATCCGAAATCCGAAATCCGAAATCCGAAATCCGACGAAATCCGACGAAATCCGACGAAATCCGAAATCCGAGATCCGAGACCCGAGATCCGAGATCCGAGATCCGAGATCCGAGATCCGAGATCCGAAATCCGAAATCCGAAATCCGAAATCCGAAATCCGAAATCCGAAATCCGAAATCCGAAATCCGAAATCCGAAATCCGAAATCCGAAATCCGAAATCCGAAATCCGAAATCCGAAATCCGAAATCCGAAATCCGAAATCCGAAATCCGAAATCCGAAATCCGAAATCCGAAATCCGAAATCCGAAATCCGAAATCCGAAATCCGAAATCCGAAATCCGAAATCCGAAATCCGAAATCCGAAATCCGAAATCCGAAATCCGAAATCCGAAATCCGAAATCCGAAATCCGAAATCCGAAATCCGAAATCCGAAATCCGAAATCCGAAATCCGAAATCCGAAATCCGAAATCCGAAATCCGAAATCCGAAATCCGAAATCCGAAATCCGAAATCCGAAATCCGAAATCCGAAATCCGAAATCCGAAATCCGAAATCCGAAATCCGAAATCCGAAATCCGAAATCCGAAATCCGAAATCCGAAATCCGAAATCCGACATCCGAGATCCGAGATCCGAGATCCGAGATCCGAGATCCGAAATCCGAGATCCGAAATCCGAAATCCGAGATCCGAGATCCGAGATCCGAGATCCGAGATCCGAGATCCGAGATCCGAGATCCGAGATCCGAGATCCGAGATCCGAGATCCGAGATCCGAGATCCGAGATCCGAGATCCGAGATCCGAGATCCGAGATCCGAGATCCGAGATCCGAGATCCGAGATCCGAGATCCGAGATCCGAGATCCGAGATCCGAGATCCGAGATCCGAGATCCGAGATCCGAGATCCGAGATCCGAGATCCGAGATCCGAGATCCGAGATCCGAGATCCGAGATCCGAGATCCGAGATCCGAGATCCGAGATCCGAGATCCGAAATCCGAAATCCGAAATCCGAAATCCGAAATCCCAAATCCCAAATCCCAAATCCCAAATCCCAAATCCCAAATCCCAAATCCGAAATCCGAAATCCGAAATCCGAAATCCCAAATCCCAAATCCCAAATCCCAAATCCCAAATCCGAAATCCGAAATCCGAAATCCGAAATCCGAAATCCGAAATCCGAAATCCGAAATCCGAAATCCGAAATCCGAAATCCGAAATCCGAAATCCGAAATCCGAAATCCGAAATCCGAAATCCGAAATCCGAAATCCGAAATCCGAAATCCGAAATCCGAAATCCGAAATCCGAAATCCGAAATCCGAAATCCGAAATCCGAGATCCGAGATCCGAGATCCGAGATCCGAGATCCGAGATCCGAGATCCGAGATCCGAGATCCGAGATCCGAGATCCGAGATCCGAGATCCGAGATCCGAGATCCGAGATCCGAGATCCGAGATCCGAGATCCGAGATCCGAGATCCGAGATCCGAGATCCGAGATCCGAGATCCGAGATCCGAGATCCGAGATCCGAGATCCGAGATCCGAGATCCGAGATCCGAGATCCGAGATCCGAGATCCGAGATCCGAGATCCGAGATCCGAGATCCGAGATCCGAGATCCGAGATCCGAGATCCGAGATCCGAGATCCGAGATCCGAGATCCGAGATCCGAGATCCGAGATCCGAGATCCGAGATCCGAGATCCGAGATCCGAGATCCGAGATCCGAGATCCGAGATCCGAGATCCGAGATCCGAGATCCGAGATCCGAGATCCGAGATCCGAGATCCGAGATCCGAGATCCGAGATCCGAGATCCGAGATCCGAGATCCGAGATCCGAGATCCGAGATCCGAGATCCGAGATCCGAGATCCGAGATCCGAGATCCGAGATCCGAGATCCGAGATCCGAAATCCCAAATCCCAAATCCCAAATCCCAAATCCCAAATCCCAAATCCCAAATCCCAAATCCGAAATCCGAAATCCGAAATCCGAAATCCGAAATCCGAAATCCGAAATCCGAAATCCGAAATCCGAAATCCGAAATCCGAAATCCGAAATCCGAAATCCGAAATCCGAAATCCGAAATCCGAAATCCGAAATCCGAAATCCGAAATCCGAAATCCGAAATCCGAAATCCGAAATCCGAAATCCGAAATCCGAAATCCGAAATCCGAGATCCGAGATCCGAGATCCGAGATCCGAGATCCGAGATCCGAGATCCGAGATCCGAGATCCGAGATCCGAGATCCGAGATCCGAGATCCGAGATCCGAGATCCGAGATCCGAGATCCGAGATCCGAGATCCGAGATCCGAGATCCGAGATCCGAGATCCGAGATCCGAGATCCGAGATCCGAGATCCGAGATCCGAGATCCGAGATCCGAGATCCGAGATCCGAGATCCGAGATCCGAGATCCGAGATCCGAGATCCGAGATCCGAGATCCGAGATCCGAGATCCGAGATCCGAGATCCGAGATCCGAGATCCGAGATCCGAGATCCGAGATCCGAGATCCGAGATCCGAGATCCGAGATCCGAGATCCGAGATCCGAGATCCGAGATCCGAGATCCGAGATCCGAGATCCGAGATCCGAGATCCGAGATCCGAGATCCGAGATCCGAGATCCGAGATCCGAGATCCGAGATCCGAGATCCGAGATCCGAGATCCGAGATCCGAGATCCGAGATCCGAGATCCGAGATCCGAGATCCGAGATCCGAGATCCGAGATCCGAGATCCGAGATCCGAGATCCGAGATCCGAGATCCGAGATCCGAGATCCGAGATCCGAGATCCGAGATCCGAAATCCGAAATCCGAAATCCGAAATCCGAAATCCGAAATCCGAAATCCGAAATCCGAAATCCGACGAAATCCGAGATCCGAGATCCGAGATCCGAAATCCGAGATCCGAGATCCGAGATCCGAGATCCGAGATCCGAGATCCGAGATCCGAGATCCGAGATCCGAGATCCGAGATCCGAGATCCGAGATCCGAGATCCGAGATCCGAGATCCGAGATCCGAGATCCGAGATCCGAGATCCGAGATCCGAGATCCGAGATCCGAGATCCGAGATCCGAGATCCGAGATCCGAGATCCGAGATCCGAGATCCGAGATCCGAGATCCGAGATCCGAGATCCGAGATCCGAGATCCGAGATCCGAGATCCGAGATCCGAGATCCGAGATCCGAGATCCGAGATCCGAGATCCGAGATCCGAGATCCGAGATCCGAGATCCGAGATCCGAGATCCGAGATCCGAGATCCGAGATCCGAGATCCGAGATCCGAGATCCGAGATCCGAGATCCGAGATCCGAGATCCGAGATCCGAGATCCGAGATCCGAGATCCGAGATCCGAGATCCGAGATCCGAGATCCGAGATCCGAGATCCGAGATCCGAGATCCGAGATCCGAGATCCGAGATCCGAGATCCGAGATCCGAGATCCGAGATCCGAGATCCGAGATCCGAGATCCGAGATCCGAGATCCGAGATCCGAGATCCGAGATCCGAGATCCGAGATCCGAGATACGAGATCCGAGATCCGAGATCCGAGATCCGAAATCCGAAATCCGACGAAATCCGAAATCCGACGAAATCCGAGATCCGAGATCCGAGATCCGAAATCCGAGATCCGAGATCCGAGATCCGAGATCCGAGATCCGAGATCCGAGATCCGAGATCCGAGATCCGAGATCCGAGATCCGAGATCCGAGATCCGAGATCCGAGATCCGAGATCCGAGATCCGAGATCCGAGATCCGAGATCCGAGATCCGAGATCCGAGATCCGAGATCCGAGATCCGAGATCCGAGATCCGAGATCCGAGATCCGAGATCCGAGATCCGAGATCCGAGATCCGAGATCCGAGATCCGAGATCCGAGATCCGAGATCCGAGATCCGAGATCCGAGATTCGAGATTCGAGATTCGAGATTCGAGATCCGAGATCCGAAATCCGAAATCCGAAATCCGAAATCCGAAATCCGAAATCCGACGAAATCCGACGAAATCCGATTTCGGATTTCGAGATCCGAGATCCGAAATCCGAAATCCGAAATCCGACGAAATCCGAAATCCGACGAAATCCGAGATCCGAGATCCGAGATCCGAGACCCGAGACCCGAGATCCGAGATTCGAGATTCGAGATTCGAGATCCGAAATCCGAAATCCGAAATCCGAAATCCGAAATCCGAAATCCGAAATCCGAAATCCGAAATCCGAAATCCGAAATCCGAAATCCGAAATCCGAAATCCGAAATCCGAAATCCGAAATCCGAAATCCGAAATCCGAAATCCGAAATCCGAAATCCGAAATCCGAAATCCGAAATCCGAAATCCGAAATCCGAAATCCGAAATCCGAAATCCGAAATCCGAAATCCGAAATCCGAAATCCGAAATCCGAAATCCGAAATCCGAAATCCGAAATCCGAAATCCGAAATCCGAAATCCGAAATCCGAAATCCGAAATCCGAAATCCGAAATCCGAAATCCGAAATCCGAAATCCGAAATCCGAAATCCGAAATCCGAAATCCGAAATCCGAAATCCGAAATCCGAAATCCGAAATCCGAAATCCGAAATCCGAAATCCGAAATCCGAAATCCGAAATCCGAAATCCGAAATCCGAAATCCGAAATCCGAAATCCGAAATCCGAAATCCGAAATCCGAAATCCGAAATCCGAAATCCGAAATCCGAAATCCGAAATCCGAAATCCGAAATCCGAAATCCGAGATCCGAGATCCGAAATCCGAAATCCGAAATCCGAAATCCGAAATCCGAAATCCGAAATCCGAAATCCGAAATCCGAAATCCGAAATCCGAAATCCGAAATCCGAAATCCGAAATCCGAAATCCGAAATCCGAAATCCGACATCCGAGATCCGAGATCCGAGATCCGAGATCCGAGATCCGAGATCCGAGATCCGAGATCCGAGATCCGAGATCCGAGATCCGAGATCCGAGATCCGAGATCCGAGATCCGAGATCCGAGATCCGAGATCCGAGATCCGAGATCCGAGATCCGAGATCCGAGATCCGAGATCCGAGATCCGAGATCCGAGATCCGAGATCCGAGATCCGAGATCCGAGATCCGAGATCCGAGATCCGAGATCCGAGATCCGAGATCCGAGATCCGAGATCCGAGATCCGAGATCCGAGATCCGAGATCCGAGATCCGAGATCCGAGATCCGAGATCCGAAATCCGAGATCCGAAATCCGAAATCCGAAATCCGAAATCCGAAATCCGAAATCCGAAATCCGAAATCCGAAATCCGACATCCGAGATCCGAGATCCGAGATCCGAGATCCGAGATCCGAGATCCGAGATCCGAGATCCGAGATCCGAGATCCGAGATCCGAGATCCGAGATCCGAGATCCGAGATCCGAGATCCGAGATCCGAGATCCGAGATCCGAGATCCGAGATCCGAGATCCGAGATCCGAGATCCGAGATCCGAGATCCGAGATCCGAGATCCGAGATCCGAGATCCGAGATCCGAGATCCGAGATCCGAGATCCGAGATCCGAGATCCGAGATCCGAGATCCGAGATCCGAGATCCGAAATCCGAAATCCGAAATCCGAAATCCGAAATCCGAAATCCGAAATCCGAAATCCGAAATCCGAAATCCGAAATCCGAAATCCGAAATCCGAAATCCGAAATCCGAAATCCGAAATCCGAAATCCGAAATCCGAAATCCGAAATCCGAAATCCGAAATCCGAAATCCGAAATCCGAAATCCGAAATCCGAAATCCGAAATCCGAAATCCGAAATCCGAAATCCGAAATCCGAAATCCGAAATCCGAAATCCGAAATCCGAAATCCGAAATCCGAAATCCGAAATCCGAAATCCGAAATCCGAAATCCGAAATCCGAAATCCGAAATCCGAAATCCGAAATCCGAAATCCGAAATCCGAAATCCGAAATCCGAAATCCGAAATCCGACATCCGACATCCGACATCCGAGATCCGAGATCCGAAATCCGAGATCCGAGATCCGAGATCCGAGATCCGAGATCCGAGATCCGAGATCCGAGATCCGAGATCCGAGATCCGAGATCCGAGATCCGAGATCCGAGATCCGAGATCCGAGATCCGAGATCCGAGATCCGAGATCCGAGATCCGAGATCCGAGATCCGAGATCCGAGATCCGAGATCCGAGATCCGAGATCCGAGATCCGAGATCCGAGATCCGAGATCCGAGATCCGAGATCCGAGATCCGAGATCCGAAATCCGAAATCCGAAATCCGAAATCCGAAATCCGAAATCCGAAATCCGAAATCCGAAATCCGAAATCCGAAATCCGAAATCCGAAATCCGAAATCCGAAATCCGAAATCCGAAATCCGAAATCCGAAATCCGAAATCCGAAATCCGAAATCCGAAATCCGAATCCGAAATCCGAAATCCGAGATCCGAGATCCGAGATCCGAGATCCGAGATCCGAGATCCGAGATCCGAGATCCGAGATCCGAGATCCGAGATCCGAGATCCGAGATCCGAGATCCGAGATCCGAGATCCGAGATCCGAGATCCGAGATCCGAGATCCGAGATCCGAGATCCGAGATCCGAGATCCGAGATCCGAGATTCGAGATTCGAGATCCGAGATCCGAAATTTCGAGATCCGAGATCCGAAATCCGAAATCCGAAATCCGAAATCCGAAATCCGAAATCCGAAATCCGACGAAATCCGACGAAATCCGACGAAATCCGACGAAATCCGACGAAATCCGAGATCCGAGACCCGAGATCCGAGATCCGAGATCCGAGATCCGAGATCCGAAATCCGAAATCCGAAATCCGAAATCCGAAATCCGAAATCCGAAATCCGAAATCCGAAATCCGAAATCCGAAATCCGAAATCCGAAATCCGAAATCCGAAATCCGAAATCCGAAATCCGAAATCCGAAATCCGAAATCCGAAATCCGAAATCCGAAATCCGAAATCCGAAATCCGAAATCCGAAATCCGAAATCCGAAATCCGAAATCCGAAATCCGAAATCCGAAATCCGAAATCCGAAATCCGAAATCCGAAATCCGAAATCCGAAATCCGAAATCCGAAATCCGAAATCCGAAATCCGAAATCCGAAATCCGAAATCCGAAACCCGAAATCCGAAATCCGAAATCCGAAATCCGAAATCCGAAATCCGAAATCCGAAATCCGAAATCCGAAATCCGAAATCCGAAATCCGAAATCCGAAATCCGAAATCCGACATCCGACATCCGACATCCGAGATCCGAGATCCGAGATCCGAAATCCGAGATCCGAGATCCGAGATCCGAGATCCGAGATCCGAGATCCGAGATCCGAGATCCGAGATCCGAGATCCGAGATCCGAGATCCGAGATCCGAGATCCGAGATCCGAGATCCGAGATCCGAGATCCGAGATCCGAGATCCGAGATCCGAGATCCGAGATCCGAGATCCGAGATCCGAAATCCGAAATCCGAAATCCGAAATCCGAAATCCGAAATCCGAAATCCGAAATCCGAAATCCGAAATCCGAAATCCGAAATCCGAAATCCGAAATCCGAAATCCGAAATCCGAAATCCGAAATCCGAAATCCGAAATCCGAAATCCGAAATCCGAAATCCGAAATCCGAAATCCGATATCCGAAATCCGAAATCCGAAATCCGAAATCCGAAATCCGAAATCCGAAATCCGAAATCCGAAATCCGAAATCCGAAATCCGACGAAATCCGAAATCCGAAATCCGACGAAATCCGAAATCCGACGAAATCCGAGATCCGAGATCCGAGACCCGAGATCCGAGATCCGAGATCCGAGATCCGAAATCCGAAATCCGAAATCCGAAATCCGAAATCCGAAATCCGAAATCCGAAATCCGAAATCCGAAATCCGAAATCCGAAATCCGAAATCCGAAATCCGAAATCCGAAATCCGAAATCCGAAATCCGAAATCCGAAATCCGAAATCCGAAATCCGAAATCCGTAATCCGAAATCCGAAATCCGAAATCCGAAATCCGAAATCCGAAATCCGAAATCCGACATCCGAGATCCGACATCCGAGATCCGAGATCCGAGATCCGAGATCCGAGATCCGAGATCCGATATCCGAGATCCGAGATCCGAGATCCGAGATCCGAGATCCGAGATCCGAGATCCGAGATCCGAGATCCGAGATCCGAGATCCGAGATCCGAGATCCGAGATCCGAGATCCGAGATCCGAGATCCGAGATCCGAGATCCGAGATCCGAGATCCGAGATCCGAGATCCGAGATCCGAGATCCGAGATCCGAGATCCGAGATCCGAGATCCGAGATCCGAGATCCGAGATCCGAGATCCGAGATCCGAGATCCGAGATCCGAGATCCGAGATCCGAGATCCGAGATCCGAGATCCGAGATCCGAGATCCGAGATCCGAGATCCGAGATCCGAGATCCGAGATCCGAGATCCGAGATCCGAGATCCGAGATCCGAGATCCGAGATCCGAGATCCGAGATCCGAGATCCGAGATCCGAGATCCGAGATCCGAGATCCGAGATCCGAGATCCGAGATCCGAGATCCGAGATCCGAGATCCGAGATCCGAGATCCGAGATCCGAGATCCGAGATCCGAGATCCGAGATCCGAGATCCGAGATCCGAGATCCGAGATCCGAGATCCGAGATCCGAGATCCGAGATCCGAGATCCGAGATCCGAGATCCGAGATCCGAGATCCGAGATCCGAGATCCGAGATCCGAGATCCGAGATCCGAGATCCGAGATCCGAGATCCGAGATCCGAGATCCGAGATCCGAGATCCGAGATCCGAGATCCGAGATCCGAGATCCGAGATCCGAGATCCGAGATCCGAGATCCGAGATCCGAGATCCGAGATCCGAGATCCGAGATCCGAGATCCGAGATCCGAGATCCGAGATCCGAGATCCGAGATCCGAGATCCGAGATCCGAAATCCGAGATCCGACATCCGACATCCGACATCCGAGATCCGAGATCCGAGATCCGAGATCCGAGATCCGAGATCCGAGATCCGAGATCCGAGATCCGAGATCCGGGATCCGAGATCCGAGATCCGAGATCCGAGATCCGAGATCCGAGATCCGAGATCCGAAATCCGAAATCCGAAATCCGAAATCCGAAATCCGAAATCCGAAATCCGAGATCCGAGATTCGAGATCCGAGATCCGAGATCCGAGATCCGAGATCCGAGATCCGAGATCCGAGATCCGAGATCCGAGATCCGAGATCCGAGATCCGAGATCCGAGATTCGAGATTCGAGATCCGAGATCCGAGATCCGAAATCCGAAATCCGAAATCCGAAATCCGAAATCCGAAATCCGAAATCCGAAATCCGAAATCCGAAATCCGAAATCCGAAATCCGAAATCCGAAATCCGAAATCCGAAATCCGAAATCCGAAATCCGAAATCCGAAATCCGAAATCCGAAATCCGAAATCCGAAATCCGAAATCCGAAATCCGAAATCCGAAATCCGAAATTCGAAATCCGAAATCCGAAATCCGAAATCCGAAATCCGAAATCCGAAATCCGAAATCCGAAATCCGAAATCCGAAATCCGAAATCCGAAATCCGAAATCCGAGATCCGAGATCCGAGATCCGAGATCCGAGATCCGAGATCCGAGATCCGAGATCCGAGATCCGAGATCCGAGATCCGAGATCCGAGATCCGAGATCCGAGATCCGAGATCCGAGATCCGAGATCCGAGATCCGAGATCCGAGATCCGAGATTCGAGATTCGAGATCCGAGATCCGAAATCCGAAATCCGAAATCCGAAATCCGAAATCCGAAATCCGAAATCCGAAATCCGAAATCCGAAATCCGAAATCCGACGAAATCCGACGAAATCCGACGAAATCCGACGAAATCCGAGATCCGAGACCCGAGATCCGAGATCCGAGATCCGAGATCCGAGATCCGAAATCCGAAATCCGAAATTCGAAATCCGAAATCCGAAATCCGAAATCCGAAATCCGAAATCCGAAATCCGAAATCCGAAATCCGAAATCCGAAATCCGAAATCCGAAATCCGAAATCCGAAATCCGAAATCCGAAATCCGAAATCCGAAATCCGAAATCCGAAATCCGAAATCCGAAATCCGAAATCCGAAATCCGAAATCCGAAATCCGAAATCCGAAATCCGAAATCCGAAATCCGAAATCCGAAATCCGAAATCCGAAATCCGAAATCCGAAATCCGAAATCCGAAATCCGAAATCCGAAATCCGAAATCCGAAATCCGAAATCCGAAATCCGAAATCCGAAATCCGAAATCCGAAATCCGAAATCCGAAATCCGAAATCCGAAATCCGAAATCCGAAATCCGAAATCCGAAATCCGAAATCCGAAATCCGAAATCCGAAATCCGACATCCGACATCCGACATCCGAGATCCGAGATCCGAGATCCGAAATCCGAGATCCGAGATCCGAGATCCGAGATCCGAGATCCGAGATCCGAGATCCGAGATCCGAGATCCGAGATCCGAGATCCGAGATCCGAGATCCGAGATCCGAGATCCGAGATCCGAGATCCGAGATCCGAGATCCGAGATCCGAGATCCGAGATCCGAGATCCGAGATCCGAGATCCGAGATCCGAAATCCGAAATCCGAAATCCGAAATCCGAAATCCGAAATCCGAAATCCGAAATCCGAAATCCGAAATCCGAAATCCGAAATCCGAAATCCGAAATCCGAAATCCGAAATCCGAAATCCGAAATCCGAAATCCGAAATCCGAAATCCGAAATCCGAAATCCGAAATCCGATATCCGAAATCCGAAATCCGAAATCCGAAATCCGAAATCCGAAATCCGAAATCCGAAATCCGAAATCCGAAATCCGAAATCCGACGAAATCCGAAATCCGAAATCCGACGAAATCCGAAATCCGACGAAATCCGAGATCCGAGATCCGAGACCCGAGATCCGAGATCCGAGATCCGAGATCCGAAATCCGAAATCCGAAATCCGAAATCCGAAATCCGAAATCCGAAATCCGAAATCCGAAATCCGAAATCCGAAATCCGAAATCCGAAATCCGAAATCCGAAATCCGAAATCCGAAATCCGAAATCCGAAATCCGAAATCCGAAATCCGAAATCCGAAATCCGAAATCCGAAATCCGAAATCCGAAATCCGTAATCCGAAATCCGAAATCCGAAATCCGAAATCCGAAATCCGAAATCCGAAATCCGACATCCGAGATCCGACATCCGAGATCCGAGATCCGAGATCCGAGATCCGAGATCCGAGATCCGATATCCGAGATCCGAGATCCGAGATCCGAGATCCGAGATCCGAGATCCGAGATCCGAGATCCGAGATCCGAGATCCGAGATCCGAGATCCGAGATCCGAGATCCGAGATCCGAGATCCGAGATCCGAGATCCGAGATCCGAGATCCGAGATCCGAGATCCGAGATCCGAGATCCGAGATCCGAGATCCGAGATCCGAGATCCGAGATCCGAGATCCGAGATCCGAGATCCGAGATCCGAGATCCGAGATCCGAGATCCGAGATCCGAGATCCGAGATCCGAGATCCGAGATCCGAGATCCGAGATCCGAGATCCGAGATCCGAGATCCGAGATCCGAGATCCGAGATCCGAGATCCGAGATCCGAGATCCGAGATCCGAGATCCGAGATCCGAGATCCGAGATCCGAGATCCGAGATCCGAGATCCGAGATCCGAGATCCGAGATCCGAGATCCGAGATCCGAGATCCGAGATCCGAGATCCGAGATCCGAGATCCGAGATCCGAGATCCGAGATCCGAGATCCGAGATCCGAGATCCGAGATCCGAGATCCGAGATCCGAGATCCGAGATCCGAGATCCGAGATCCGAGATCCGAGATCCGAGATCCGAGATCCGAGATCCGAGATCCGAGATCCGAGATCCGAGATCCGAAATCCGAGATCCGACATCCGACATCCGACATCCGAGATCCGAGATCCGAGATCCGAGATCCGAGATCCGAGATCCGAGATCCGAGATCCGAGATCCGAGATCCGAGATCCGGGATCCGAGATCCGAGATCCGAGATCCGAGATCCGAGATCCGAAATCCGAAATCCGAAATCCGAAATCCGAAATCCGAAATCCGAGATCCGAGATTCGAGATCCGAGATCCGAGATCCGAGATCCGAGATCCGAGATCCGAGATCCGAGATCCGAGATCCGAGATCCGAGATCCGAGATCCGAGATCCGAGATCCGAGATCCGAGATTCGAGATTCGAGATCCGAGATCCGAGATCCGAAATCCGAAATCCGAAATCCGAAATCCGAAATCCGAAATCCGAAATCCGAAATCCGAAATCCGAAATCCGAAATCCGAAATCCGAAATCCGAAATCCGAAATCCGAAATCCGAATTCCGAAATCCGAAATTCGAAATCCGAAATCCGAAATCCGAGATCCGAGATCCGAGATCCGAGATCCGAGATCCGAGATCCGAGATCCGAGATCCGAGATCCGAGATCCGAAATCCGAAATCCGAAATCCGAAATCCGAAATCCGAAATCCGAAATCCGAAATCCGAAATCCGAAATCCGAAATCCGAAATCCGAAATCCGAAATCCGAAATCCGAAATCCGAAATCCGAAATCCGAAATCCGAAATCCGAAATCCGAAATCCGAAATCCGAAATCCGAAATCCGAAATCCGAAATCCGAAATCCGAAATCCGAAATCCGAAATCCGAAATCCGAAATCCGAAATCCGAAATCCGAAATCCGAAATCCGAAATCCGAAATCCGAAATCCGAAATCCGAAATCCGAAATCCGAAATCCGAAATCCGAAATCCGAAATCCGAAATCCGAAATCCGAAATCCGAAATCCGAAATCCGAAATCCGAAATCCGAAATCCGAAATCCGAAATCCGACGAAATCCGAAATCCGAAATCCGAAATCCGACGAAATCCGAAATCCGACGAAATCCGACGAAATTCGAGATCCGAGATCCGAGACCCGAGATCCGAGATCCGAGATCCGAGATCCGAAATCCGAAATCCGAAATCCGAAATCCGAAATCCGAAATCCGAAATCCGAAATCCGAAATCCGAAATCCGAGATCCGAGATCCGAGATCCGAGATCCGAGATCCGAGATCCGAGATCCGAGATCCGAGATCCGAGATCCGAGATCCGAGATCCGAGATCCGAGATCCGAGATCCGAGATCCGAGATCCGAGATCCGAGATCCGAGATCCGAGATCCGAGATCCGAGATCCGAGATCCGAGATCCGAGATCCGAGATCCGAGATCCGAGATCCGAGATCCGAGATCCGAGATCCGAGATCCGAGATCCGAGATCCGAGATCCGAGATCCGAGATCCGAGATCCGAGATCCGAGATCCGAGATCCGAGATCCGAGATCCGAGATCCGAGATCCGAGATCCGAGATCCGAGATCCGAGATCCGAGATCCGAGATCCGAGATCCGAGATCCGAGATCCGAGATCCGAGATCCGAGATCCGAGATCCGAGATCCGAGATCCGAGATCCGAGATCCGAGATCCCAGATCCCAGATCCGAGATCCGAGATCCGAGATCCGAGATCCGAGATCCGAGATCCGAGATCCGAGATCCGAAATCCGAAATCCGAAATCCGAAATCCGAAATCCGAAGAAATCCGAAATCCGAAATCCGAAATCCGAAATCCGAAATCCGAAGAAATCCGAGATCCGAGATCCGAGACCCGAGATCCGAGATCCGAGATCCGAGATCCGAAATCCGAAATCCGAAATCCGAAATCCGAAATCCGAAATCCGAAATCCGAAATCCGAAATCCGAAATCCGAAATCCGAAATCCGAAATCCGAAATCCGACATCCGAAATCCGAAATCCGAAATCCGAAATCCGAAATCCGAAATCCGAAATCCGAAATCCGAAATCCGAAATCCGAAATCCGAAATCCGAAATCCGAGATCCGAGATCCGAGATCCGAGATCCGAGATCCGAGATCCGAGATCCGAGATCCGAGATCCGAGATCCGAGATCCGAGATCCGAGATCCGAGATCCGAGATCCGAGATCCGAGATCCGAGATCCGAGATCCGAGATCCGAGATCCGAGATCCGAGATCCGAGATCCGAGATCCGAGATCCGAGATCCGAGATCCGAGATCCGAGATCCGAGATCCGAGATCCGAGATCCGAGATCCGAGATCCGAGATCCGAGATCCGAGATCCGAGATCCGAGATCCGAGATCCGAGATCCGAGATCCGAGATCCGAGATCCGAGATCCGAGATCCGAGATCCGAGATCCGAGATCCGAGATCCGAGATCCGAGATCCGAGATCCGAGATCCGAGATCCGAAATCCGAAATCCGAAATCCGAAATCCGACGAAATCCGAAATCCGACGAAATCCGAGATCCGAGATCCGAGATCCGAGATCCGAGATCCGAGATCCGAGATCCGAGATCCGAAATCCGAAATCCGAAATCCGAAATCCGAAATCCGAAATCCGAAATCCGAAATCCGAAATCCGAAATCCGAAATCCGAAATCCGAAATCCGAAATCCGAAATCCGAAATCCGAAATCCGAAATCCGAAATCCGAAATCCGAAATCCGAAATCCGAAATCCGAAATCCGAAATCCGAAATCCGAAATCCGAAATCCGAAATCCGAAATCCGAAATCCGAAATCCGAAATCCGAAATCCGAAATCCGAAATCCGAAATCCGAAATCCGAGATCCGAGATCCGAGATCCGAGATCCGAGATCCGAGATCCGAGATCCGAGATCCGAGATCCGAGATCCGAGATCCGAGATCCGAGATCCGAGATCCGAGATCCGAGATCCGAGATCCGAGATCCGAGATCCGAGATCCGAGATCCGAGATCCGAGATTCGAGATTCGAGATCCGAGATCCGAAATCCGAAATCCGAAATCCGAAATCCGAAATCCGAAATCCGAAATCCGAAATCCGACGAAATCCGACGAAATCCGACGAAATCCGACGAAATCCGAAATCCGAGATCCGAGACCCGAGATCCGAGATCCGAGATCCGAGATCCGAGATCCGAAATCCGAAATCCGAAATCCGAAATCCGAAATCCGAAATCCGAAATCCGAAATCCGAAATCCGAAATCCGAAATCCGAAATCCGAAATCCGAAATCCGAAATCCGAAATCCGAAATCCGAAATCCGAAATCCGAAATCCGAAATCCGAAATCCGAAATCCGAAATCCGAAATCCGAAATCCGAAATCCGAAATCCGAAATCCGAAATCCGAAATCCGAAATCCGAAATCCGAAATCCGAAATCCGAAATCCGAAATCCGAAATCCGAAATCCGAAATCCGAAATCCGAAATCCGAAATCCGAAATCCGAAATCCGAAATCCGAAATCCGAAATCCGAAATCCGAAATCCGAAATCCGAAATCCGAAATCCGAAATCCGAAATCCGAAATCCGAAATCCGACATCCGACATCCGACATCCGAGATCCGAGATCCGAGATCCGAGATCCGAAATCCGAGATCCGAGATCCGAGATCCGAGATCCGAGATCCGAGATCCGAGATCCGAGATCCGAGATCCGAGATCCGAGATCCGAGATCCGAGATCCGAGATCCGAGATCCGAGATCCGAGATCCGAGATCCGAGATCCGAGATCCGAGATCCGAGATCCGAGATCCGAGATCCGAGATCCGAGATACGAGATCCGAGATCCGAGATCCGAGATCCGAGATCCGAGATCCGAGATCCGAAATCCGAAATCCGAAATCCGAAATCCGAAATCCGAAATCCGAAATCCGAAATCCGAAATCCGAAATCCGAAATCCGAAATCCGAAATCCGAAATCCGAAATCCGATATCCGAAATCCGAAATCCGAAATCCGAAATCCGAAATCCGAAATCCGAAATCCGAAATCCGAAATCCGACGAAATCCGAAATCCGAAATCCGACGAAATCCGAAATCCGACGAAATCCGAGATCCGAGATCCGAGACCCGAGATCCGAGATCCGAGATCCGAGATCCGAAATCCGAAATCCGAAATCCGAAATCCGAAATCCGAAATCCGAAATCCGAAATCCGAAATCCGAAATCCGAAATCCGAAATCCGAAATCCGAAATCCGAAATCCGAAATCCGAAATCCGAAATCCGTAATCCGAAATCCGAAATCCGAAATCCGAAATCCGAAATCCGAAATCCGAAATCCGAAATCCGACATCCGAGATCCGACATCCGAGATCCGAGATCCGAGATCCGAGATCCGAGATCCGAGATCCGATATCCGAGATCCGAGATCCGAGATCCGAGATCCGAGATCCGAGATCCGAGATCCGAGATCCGAGATCCGAGATCCGAGATCCGAGTTCCGAGATCCGAGATCCGAGATCCGAGATCCGAGATCCGAGATCCGAGATCCGAGATCCGAGATCCGAGATCCGAGATCCGAGATCCGAGATCCGAGATCCGAGATCCGAGATCCGAGATCCGAGATCCGAGATCCGAGATCCGAGATCCGAGATCCGAGATCCGAGATCCGAGATCCGAGATCCGAGATCCGAGATCCGAGATCCGAGATCCGAGATCCGAGATCCGAGATCCGAGATCCGAGATCCGAGATCCGAGATCCGAGATCCGAGATCCGAGATCCGAGATCCGAGATCCGAGATCCGAGATCCGAGATCCGAGATCCGAGATCCGAGATCCGAGATCCGAGATCCGAGATCCGAGATCCGAGATCCGAGATCCGAGATCCGAGATCCGAGATCCGAGATCCGAGATCCGAGATCCGAGATCCGAGATCCGAGATCCGAGATCCGAGATCCGAGATCCGAGATCCGAGATCCGAGATCCGAGATCCGAGATCCGAGATCCGAGATCCGAGATCCGAGATCCGAGATCCGAGATCCGAGATTCGAGATTCGAGATCCGAGATCCGAAATCCGAAATCCGAAATCCGAAATCCGACGAAATCCGACGAAATCCGAAATCCGAGATCCGAGACCCGAGATCCGAGATCCGAGATCCGAGATCCGAGATCCGAGATCCGAGATCCGAGATCCGAGATCCGAGATCCGAGATCCGAGATCCGAGACCCGAGATCCGAGATCCGAGATCCGAGATCCGAGATCCGAGATCCGAGATCCGAAATCCGAGATCCGAAATCCGAAATCCGAAATCCGAAATCCGAAATCCGAAATCCGAAATCCGAAATCCGAAATCCGAAATCCGAAATCCGAAATCCGAAATCCGAAATCCGAAATCCGAAATCCGAAATCCGAAATCCGAAATCCGAAATCCCAAATCCCAAATCCCAAATCCCAAATCCCAAATCCCAAATCCCAAATCCCAAATCCGAAATCCGAAATCCCAAATCCCAAATCCCAAATCCCAAATCCCAAATCCCAAATCCCAAATCCGAAATCCGAAATCCGAAATCCGAAATCCGAAATCCGAAATCCGAAATCCGAAATCCGAAATCCGAAATCCGAAATCCGAAATCCGAAATCCGAAATCCGAAATCCGAAATCCGAAATCCGAAATCCGAAATCCGAAATCCGAAATCCGAAATCCGAAATCCGAAATCCGAAATCCGAAATCCGAAATCCGAAATCCGAAATCCGAAATCCGAAATCCGAAATCCGAAATCCGAAATCCGAAATCCGAAATCCGACATCCGACATCCGACATCCGAGATCCGAGATCCGAGATCCGAGATCCGAGATCCGAGATCCGAGATCCGAGATCCGAGATCCGAGATCCGAGATCCGAGATCCGAGATCCGAGATCCGAGATCCGAGATCCGAGATCCGAGATCCGAGATCCGAGATCCGAGATTCGAGATTCGAGATCCGAGATCCGAAATCCGAAATCCGAAATCCGAAATCCGAAATCCGAAATCCGAAATCCGAAATCCGAAATCCGAAATCCGAAATCCGAAATCCGAAATCCGACGAAATCCGACGAAATCCGACGAAATCCGAAATCCGAGATCCGAGACCCGAGATCCGAGATCCGAGATCCGAGATCCGAGATCCGAAATCCGAAATCCGAAATCCGAAATCCGAAATCCGAAATCCGAAATCCGAAATCCGAAATTCGAAATCCGAAATCCGAAATCCGAAATCCGAAATCCGAAATCCGAAATCCGAAATCCGAAATCCGAAATCCGAAATCCGAAATCCGAAATCCGAAATCCGAAATCCGAAATCCGAAATCCGAAATCCGAAATCCGAAATCCGAAATCCGAAATCCGAAATCCGAAATCCGAAATCCGAAATCCGAAATCCGAAATCCGAAATCCGAAATCCGAAATCCGAAATCCGAAATCCGAAATCCGAAATCCGAAATCCGAAATCCGAAATCCGAAATCCGAAATCCGAAATCCGAAATCCGAAATCCGAAATCCGAAATCCGAAATCCGAAATCCGAAATCCGAAATCCGAAATCCGAAATCCGAAATCCGAAATCCGAAATCCGAAATCCGAAATCCGAAATCCGAAATCCGAAATCCGACATCCGACATCCGACATCCGAGATCCGAGATCCGAGATCCGAAATCCGAGATCCGAGATCCGAGATCCGAGATCCGAGATCCGAGATCCGAGATCCGAGATCCGAGATCCGAGATCCGAGATCCGAGATCCGAGATCCGAGATCCGAGATCCGAGATCCGAGATCCGAGATCCGAGATCCGAGATCCGAGATCCGAGATCCGAGATCCGAGATCCGAGATCCGAGATCCGAGATCCGAGATCCGAGATCCGAAATCCGAAATCCGAAATCCGAAATCCGAAATCCGAAATCCGAAATCCGAAATCCGAAATCCGAAATCCGAAATCCGAAATCCGAAATCCGAAATCCGAAATCCGAAATCCGAAATCCGATATCCGAAATCCGAAATCCGAAATCCGAAATCCGAAATCCGAAATCCGAAATCCGAAATCCGAAATCCGAAATCCGAAATCCGAAATCCGAAATCCGACGAAATCCGAAATCCGAAATCCGACGAAATCCGAAATCCGACGAAATCCGAGATCCGAGATCCGAGACCCGAGATCCGAGATCCGAGATCCGAGATCCGAAATCCGAAATCCGAAATCCGAAATCCGAAATCCGAAATCCGAAATCCGAAATCCGAAATCCGAAATCCGAAATCCGAAATCCGAAATCCGAAATCCGAAATCCGAAATCCGAAATCCGAAATCCGTAATCCGAAATCCGAAATCCGAAATCCGAAATCCGAAATCCGAAATCCGAAATCCGAAATCCGACATCCGAGATCCGACATCCGAGATCCGAGATCCGAGATCCGAGATCCGAGATCCGATATCCGAGATCCGAGATCCGAGATCCGAGATCCGAGATCCGAGATCCGAGATCCGAGATCCGAGATCCGAGATCCGAGATCCGAGATCCGAGATCCGAGATCCGAGATCCGAGATCCGAGATCCGAGATCCGAGATCCGAGATCCGAGATCCGAGATCCGAGATCCGAGATCCGAGATCCGAGATCCGAGATCCGAGATCCGAGATCCGAGATCCGAGATCCGAGATCCGAGATCCGAGATCCGAGATCCGAGATCCGAGATCCGAGATCCGAGATCCGAGATCCGAGATCCGAGATCCGAGATCCGAGATCCGAGATCCGAGATCCGAGATCCGAGATCCGAGATCCGAGATCCGAGATCCGAGATCCGAGATCCGAGATCCGAGATCCGAGATCCGAGATCCGAGATCCGAGATCCGAGATCCGAGATCCGAGATCCGAGATCCGAGATCCGAGATCCGAGATCCGAGATCCGAGATCCGAGATCCGAGATCCGAGATCCGAGATCCGAGATCCGAGATCCGAGATCCGAGATCCGAGATCCGAGATCCGAGATCCGAGATCCGAGATCCGAGATCCGAGATCCGAGATCCGAGATCCGAGATCCGAGATCCGAGATCCGAGATCCGAGATCCGAGATTCGAGATTCGAGATCCGAGATCCGAAATCCGAAATCCGAAATCCGAAATCCGAAATCCGAAATCCGACGAAATCCGACGAAATCCGAAATCCGAGATCCGAGATCCGAGATCCGAGATCCGAGATCCGAGATCCGAGATCCGAGATCCGAGATCCGAGATCCGAGATCCGAGACCCGAGATCCGAGATCCGAGATCCGAGACCCGAGATCCGAGATCCGAGATCCGAGATCCGAGATCCGAGATCCGAGATCCGAGATCCGAAATCCGAGATCCGAAATCCGAAATCCGAAATCCGAAATCCGAAATCCGAAATCCGAAATCCGAAATCCGAAATCCGAAATCCGAAATCCGAAATCCGAAATCCGAAATCCGAAATCCGAAATCCGAAATCCGAAATCCGAAATCCGAAATCCGAAATCCCAAATCCCAAATCCCAAATCCCAAATCCGAAATCCGAAATCCCAAATCCCAAATCCCAAATCCCAAATCCCAAATCCCAAATCCCAAATCCCAAATCCCAAATCCGAAATCCGAAATCCGAAATCCGAAATCCGAAATCCGAAATCCGAAATCCGAAATCCGAAATCCGAAATCCGAAATCCGAAATCCGAAATCCGAAATCCGAAATCCGAAATCCGAAATCCGAAATCCGAAATCCGAAATCCGAAATCCGAAATCCGAAATCCGAAATCCGAAATCCGAAATCCGAAATCCGAAATCCGAAATCCGAAATCCGAAATCCGAAATCCGAAATCCGAAATCCGAAATCCGAAATCCGAAATCCGAAATCCGAAATCCGAAATCCGAAATCCGAAATCCGAAATCCGAAATCCGAAATCCGAAATCCGAAATCCGAAATCCGAAATCCGAAATCCGAAATCCGAAATCCGAAATCCGAAATCCGAAATCCGAAATCCGAAATCCGAAATCCGAAATCCGAAATCCGAAATCCGAAATCCGAAATCCGAAATCCGAAATCCGAAATCCGAAATCCGAAATCCGAAATCCGAAATCCGAAATCCGAAATCCGAAATCCGAAATCCGAAATCCGAAATCCGAAATCCGAAATCCGAAATCCGAAATCCGAAATCCGAAATCCGAAATCCGAAATCCGAAATCCGAAATCCGAAATCCGAAATCCGAAATCCGAAATCCGAAATCCGAAATCCGAAATCCGAAATCCGAAATCCGAAATCCGAAATCCGAAATCCGAAATCCGAAATCCGAAATCCGAAATCCGAAATCCGAAATCCGAAATCCGAAATCCGAAATCCGAAATCCGAAATCCGAAATCCGAAATCCGAAATCCGAAATCCGAAATCCGAAATCCGAAATCCGAAATCCGAAATCCGAAATCCGAAATCCGAAATCCGAAATCCGAAATCCGAAATCCGAAATCCGACATCCGACATCCGACATCCGAGATCCGAGATCCGAGATCCGAGATCCGAGATCCGAGATCCGAGATCCGAGATCCGAGATCCGAGATCCGAGATCCGAGATCCGAGATCCGAGATCCGAGATCCGAGATCCGAGATCCGAGATCCGAGATCCGAGATCCGAGATCCGAGATCCGAGATCCGAGATCCGAGATCCGAAATCCGAAATCCGAAATCCGAAATCCGAAATCCGAAATCCGAAATCCGAAATCCGAAATCCGAAATCCGAAATCCGAAATCCGAAATCCGAAATCCGAAATCCGAAATCCGAAATCCGAAATCCGAAATCCGAAATCCGAAATCCGAAATCCGAAATCCGAAATCCGAAATCCGAAATCCGAAATCCGAAATCCGAAATCCGAAATCCGAAATCCGAGATCCGAGATCCGAAATCCGAAATCCGAAATCCGAGATCCGAGATCCGAGATCCGAGATCCGAAATCCGAAATCCGAAATCCGAAATCCGAAATCCGAGATCCGAGATTCGAGATCCGAGATCCGAGATCCGAGATCCGAGATCCGAGATCCGAGATCCGAGATCCGAGATCCGAGATCCGAGATCCGAGATCCGAGATCCGAGATTCGAGATTCGAGATTCGAGATCCGAGATCCGAGATCCGAAATCCGAAATCCGAAATCCGAAATCCGAAATCCGAAATCCGAAATCCGAAATCCGAAATCCGAAATCCGAAATCCGAATTCCGAAATCCGAAATTCGAAATCCGAAATCCGAAATCCGAGATCCGAGATCCGAGATCCGAGATCCGAGATCCGAGATCCGAGATCCGAGATCCGAGATCCGAAATCCGAAATCCGAAATCCGAAATCCGAAATCCGAAATCCGAAATCCGAAATCCGAAATCCGAAATCCGAAATCCGAAATCCGAAATCCGAAATCCGAAATCCGAAATCCGAAATCCGAAATCCGAAATCCGAAATCCGAAATCCGAAATCCGAAATCCGAAATCCGAAATCCGAAATCCGAAATCCGAAATCCGAAATCCGAAATCCGAAATCCGAAATCCGAAATCCGAAATCCGAAATCCGAAATCCGAAATCCGAAATCCGAAATCCGAAATCCGAAATCCGAAATCCGACATCCGAGATCCGAGATCCGAGATCCGAGATCCGAGATCCGAGATCCGAGATCCGAGATCCGAGATCCGAGATCCGAGATCCGAGATCCGAGATCCGAGATCCGAGATCGGAGATCCGAGATCCGAGATCCGAGATCCGAGATCCGAGATCCGAGATCCGAGATCCGAGATCCGAGATCCGAGATCCGAGATTCGAGATTCGAGATCCGAGATCCGAAATCCGAAATCCGAAATCCGAAATCCGACGAAATCCGACGAAATCCGAAATCCGAAATCCGAAATCCGAAATCCGAAATCCGAAATCCGAAATCCGAAATCCGAAATCCGAAATCCGAAATCCGAAATCCGAAATCCGAAATCCGAAATCCGAAATCCGAAATCCGAAATCCGAAATCCGAAATCCGAAATCCGAAATCCGAAATCCGACGAAATCCGAAATCCGACGAAATCCGAGATCCGAGATCCGAGATCCGAGATCCGAGATCCGAGATCCGAGATCCGAGATCCGAGATCCGAGATCCGAGATCCGAGATCCGAGATCCGAAATCCGAAATCCGAAATCCGAAATCCGAAATCCGAAATCCGAAATCCGAAATCCGAAATCCGAAATCCGAAATCCGAAATCCGAAATCCGAAATCCGAAATCCGAAATCCGAAATCCGAAATCCGAAATCCGAAATCCGAAATCCGAAATCCGAAATCCGAAATCCGAAATCCGAAATCCGAAATCCGAAATCCGAAATCCGAAATCCGAAATCCGAAATCCGAAATCCGAAATCCGAAATCCGAAATCCGAAATCCGAAATCCGAAATCCGAAATCCGAAATCCGAAATCCGAAATCCGAAATCCGAAATCCGAAATCCGAAATCCGAAATCCGAAATCCGAAATCCGAAATCCGAAATCCGAAATCCGAAATCCGAAATCCGAAATCCGAAATCCGAAATCCGAAATCCGAAATCCGAAATCCGAAATCCGAAATCCGAAATCCGAAATCCGAAATCCGAAATCCGTAATCCGAAATCCGAAATCCGAAATCCGAAATCCGAAATCCGAAATCCGAAATCCGAAATCCGAAATCCGAAATCCGAAATCCGAAATCCGAAATCCGAAATCCGAAATCCGAAATCCGAAATCCGAAATCCGAAATCCGAAATCCGAAATTCGAGATCCGACATCCGACATCCGACATCCGAGATCCGAGATCCGAGATCCGAGATCCGAGATCCGAGATCCGAGATCCGAGATCCGAGATCCGAGATCCGAGATCCGAGATCCGAGATCCGAGATCCGAGATCCGAGATCCGAGATCCGAGATCCGAGATCCGAAATCCGAAATCCGAAATCCGAAATCCGAAATCCGAAATCCGAAATCCGAAATCCGAAATCCGAAATCCGAAATCCGAAATCCGAAATCCGAAATCCGAAATCCGAAATCCGAAATCCGAAATCCGAAATCCGAAATCCGAAATCCGAAATCCGAGATCCGAGATCCGAGATCCGAAATCCGAAATCCGAAATCCGAAATCCGAGATCCGAGATCCGAGATCCGAAATCCGAAATCCGAAATCCGAAATCCGAGATCCGAGATTCGAGATCCGAGATCCGAGATCCGAGATCCGAGATCCGAGATCCGAGATCCGAGATCCGAGATCCGAGATCCGAGATCCGAGATCCGAGATCCGAGATCCGAGATTCGAGATTCGAGATCCGAGATCCGAGATCCGAAATCCGAAATCCGAAATCCGAAATCCGAAATCCGAAATCCGAAATCCGAAATCCGAAATCCGAAATCCGAAATCCGAAATCCGAAATTCGAAATCCGAAATCCGAAATCCGAAATCCGAGATCCGAGATCCGAGATCCGAGATCCGAGATCCGAGATCCGAGATCCGAGATCCGAGATCCGAGATCCGAGATCCGAGATCCGAGATCCGAGATCCGAGATCCGAAATCCGAAATCCGAAATCCGAAATCCGAAATCCGAAATCCGAAATCCGAAATCCGAAATCCGAAATCCGAAATCCGAAATCCGAAATCCGAAATCCGAAATCCGAAATCCGAAATCCGAAATCCGAAATCCGAAATCCGAAATCCGAAATCCGAAATCCGAAATCCGAAATCCGAAATCCGAAATCCGAAATCCGAAATCCGAAATCCGAAATCCGAAATCCGAAATCCGAAATCCGAAATCCGAAATCCGAAATCCGAAATCCGAAATCCGAAATCCGAAATCCGAAATCCGAAATCCGAAATCCGAAATCCGACGAAATCTGAAATCCGACGAAATCCGAGATCCGAGATCCGAGATCCGAGATCCGAGATCCGAGATCCGAGATCCGAGATCCGAGATCCGAGATCCGAGATCCGAGATCCGAGATCCGAGATCCGAGATCCGAGATCCGAGATCCGAGATCCGAGATCCGAGATCCGAGATCCGAGATCCGAGATCCGAGATCCGAGATCCGAGATCCGAGATCCGAGATCCGAGATCCGAGATCCGAGATCCGAGATCCGAGATCCGAGATCCGAGATCCGAGATCCGAGATCCGAGATCCGAGATCCGAGATCCGAGATCCGAGATCCGAGATCCGAGATCCGAGATCCGAGATCCGAGATCCGAGATCCGAGATCCGAGATCCGAGATCCGAGATCCGAGATCCGAGATCCGAGATCCGAGATCCGAAATCCGAAATCCGAAATCCGAAATCCGAAATCCGAAATCCGAAGAAATCCGAAATCCGACGAAATCCGAGATCCGAGATCCGAGACCCGAGATCCGAGATCCGAGATCCGAAATCCGAAATCCGAAATCCGAAATCCGAAATCCGAAATCCGAAATCCGAAATCCGAAATCCGAAATCCGAAATCCGAAATCCGAAATCCGAAATCCGAAATCCGAAATCCGAAATCCGAAATCCGAAATCCGAAATCCGAAATCCGAAATCCGAAATCCGAAATCCGAAATCCGAAATCCGAAATCCGAAATCCGAAATCCGAAATCCGAAATCCGAAATCCGAAATCCGAAATCCGAAATCCGAAATCCGAAATCCGAAATCCGAAATCCGAAATCCGAAATCCGAAATCCGAAATCCGAGATCCGAGATCCGAGATCCGAGATCCGAGATCCGAGATCCGAGATCCGAGATCCGAGATCCGAGATCCGAGATCCGAGATCCGAGATCCGAGATCCGAGATCCGAGATCCGAGATCCGAGATCCGAGATCCGAGATCCGAGATCCGAGATCCGAGATCCGAGATCCGAGATCCGAGATCCGAGATCCGAGATCCGAGATCCGAGATCCGAGATCCGAGATCCGAGATCCGAGATCCGAGATCCGAGATCCGAGATCCGAGATCCGAGATCCGAGATCCGAGATCCGAGATCCGAGATCCGAGATCCGAGATCCGAGATCCGAGATCCGAGATCCGAGATCCGAGATCCGAGATCCGAGATCCGAGATCCGAGATCCGAGATCCGAGATCCGAGATCCGAGATCCGAGATCCGAGATCCGAGATCCGAGATCCGAGATCCGAGATCCGAGATCCGAGATCCGAGATCCGAGATCCGAGATCCGAGATCCGAGATCCGAGATCCGAGATCCGAGATCCGAAATCCGAAATCCGAAATCCGAAATCCGAAATCCGAAATCCGAAATCCGAAATCCGACGAAATCCGAAATCCGACGAAATCCGAGATCCGAGATCCGAGACCCGAGATCCGAGATCCGAGATCCGAAATCCGAAATCCGAAATCCGAAATCCGAAATCCGAAATCCGAAATCCGAAATCCGAAATCCGAAATCCGAAATCCGAAATCCGAAATCCGAAATCCGAAATCCGAAATCCGAAATCCGAAATCCGAAATCCGAAATCCGAAATCCGAAATCCGAAATCCGAAATCCGAAATCCGAAATCCGAAATCCGAAATCCGAAATCCGAAATCCGAAATCCGAAATCCGAAATCCGAAATCCGAAATCCGAAATCCGAAATCCGAAATCCGAAATCCGAAATCCGAAATCCGAAATCCGAAATCCGAAATCCGAAATCCGAAATCCGAAATCCGAAATCCGAAATCCGAAATCCGAAATCCGAAATCCGAAATCCGAAATCCGAAATCCGAAATCCGAAATCCGAAATCCGAAATCCGAAATCCGAAATCCGAAATCCGAAATCCGAAATCCGAAATCCGAAATCCGAAATCCGAAATCCGAAATCCGAAATCCGAAATCCGAAATCCGAAATCCGAAATCCGACATCCGAGATCCGACATCCGAGATCCGACATCCGAGATCCGACATCCGACATCCGAGATCCGAGATCCGAGATCCGAGATCCGAGATCCGAGATCCTAGATCCGAGATCCGAGATCCGAGATCCGAGATCCGAGATCCGAGATCCGAGATCCGAGATCCGAGATCCGAGATCCGAGATCCGAGATCCGAGATCCGAGATCCGAGATCCGAGATCCGAGATCCGAGATCCGAGATCCGAGATCCGAGATCCGAGATCCGAGATCCGAGATCCGAAATCCGAAATCCGAAATCCGAGATCCGAAATCCGAAATCCGAAATCCGAAATCCGAAATCCGAAATCCGAAATCCGAAATCCGAAATCCGAAATCCGACGAAATCCGAAATCCGAAATCCGAAATCCGAAATCCGAAATCCGAAATCCGAAATCCGAAATCCGAAATCCGAAATCCGACGAAATCCGAAATCCGAGATCCGAGATCCGAGATCCGAGATCCGAGATCCGAGATCCGAGATCCGAGATCCGAGATCCGAGATCCGAGATCCGAAATCCGAAATCCGAAATCCGAAATCCGAAATCCGAAATCCGAAATCCGTAATCCGAAATCCGAAATCCGAAATCCGAAATCCGAAATCCGAAATCCGAAATCCGAAATCCGAAATCCGAAATCCGAAATCCGAAATCCGAAATCCGAAATCCGAAATCCGAAATCCGAGATCCGAGATCCGAGATCCGAGATCCGAGATCCGAGATCCGAGATCCGAGATCCGAGATCCGAGATCCGAGATCCGAGATCCGAGATCCGAGATCCGAGATCCGAGATCCGAGATCCGAGATCCGAGATCCGAGATCCGAGATCCGAGATCCGAGATCCGAGATCCGAGATCCGAGATCCGAGATCCGAGATCCGAGATCCGAGATCCGAGATCCGAGATCCGAGATCCGAGATCCGAGATCCGAGATCCGAGATCCGAGATCCGAGATCCGAGATCCGAGATCCGAGATCCGAGATCCGAGATCCGAGATCCGAGATCCGAGATCCGAGATCCGAGATCCGAGATCCGAGATCCGAGATCCGAGATCCGAGATCCGAGATCCGAGATCCGAGATCCGAGATCCGAGATCCGAGATCCGAGATCCGAGATCCGAGATCCGAGATCCGAGATCCGAGATCCGAGATCCGAGATCCGAGATCCGAGATCCGAGATCCGAGATCCGAGATCCGAGATCCGAGATCCGAGATCCGAGATCCGAGAATCGAGATTCGAGATCCGAGATCCGAAATCCGAAATCCGAAATCCGAAATCCGACGAAATCCGACGAAATCCGAAATCCGAAATCCGAAATCCGAAATCCGAAATCCGAAATCCGAAATCCGAAATCCGAAATCCGAAATCCGAAATCCGAAATCCGAAATCCGAAATCCGAAATCCGAAATCCGAAATCCGAAATCCGAAATCCGACGAAATCCGAAATCCGACGAAATCCGAAATCCGACGAAATCCGAGATCCGAGATCCGAGATCCGAGATCCGAGATCCGAGATCCGAGATCCGAGATCCGAGATCCGAGATCCGAGATCCGAAATCCGAAATCCGAAATCCGAAATCCGAAATCCGAAATCCGAAATCCGAAATCCGAAATCCGAAATCCGAAATCCGAAATCCGAAATCCGAAATCCGAAATCCGAAATCCGAAATCCGAAATCCGAAATCCGAAATCCGAAATCCGAAATCCGAAATCCGAAATCCGAAATCCGAAATCCGAAATCCGAAATCCGAAATCCGAAATCCGAAATCCGAAATCCGAAATCCGAAATCCGAAATCCGAAATCCGAAATCCGAAATCCGAAATCCGAAATCCGAAATCCGAAATCCGAAATCCGAAATCCGAAATCCGAAATCCGAAATCCGAAATCCGAAATCCGAAATCCGAAATCCGAAATCCGAAATTCGAGATCCGACATCCGACATCCGACATCCGAGATCCGAGATCCGAGATCCGAGATCCGAGATCCGAGATCCGAGATCCGAGATCCGAGATCCGAGATCCGAGATCCGAGATCCGAGATCCGAGATCCGAGATCCGAGATCCGAGATCCGAGATCCGAGATCCGAAATCCGAAATCCGAAATCCGAAATCCGAAATCCGAAATCCGAAATCCGAAATCCGAAATCCGAAATCCGAAATCCGAAATCCGAAATCCGAAATCCGAAATCCGAAATCCGAAATCCGAAATCCGAAATCCGAAATCCGAAATCCGAAATCCGAAATCCGAAATCCGAAATCCGAAATCCGAAATCCGAAATCCGAAATCCGAGATCCGAAATCCGAAATCCGAAATCCGAGATCCGAGATCCGAGATCCGAAATCCGAAATCCGAAATCCGAAATCCGAGATCCGAGATCCGAGATCCGAGATCCGAGATCCGAGATCCGAGATCCGAGATCCGAGATCCGAGATTCGAGATCCGAGATCCGAGATCCGAGATCCGAAATCCGAAATCCGAAATCCGAAATCCGAAATCCGAAATCCGAAATCCGAATTCCGAAATCCGAAATTCGAAATCCGAAATCCGAAATCCGAAATCCGAAATCCGAGATCCGAGATCCGAGATCCGAAATCCGAGATCCGAGATCCGAGATCCGAGATCCGAGATCCGAGATCCGAGATCCGAGATCCGAGATCCGAGATCCGAAATCCGAAATCCGAAATCCGAAATCCGAAATCCGAAATCCGAAATCCGAAATCCGAAATCCGAAATCCGAAATCCGAAATCCGAAATCCGAAATCCGAAATCCGAAATCCGAAATCCGAAATCCGAAATCCGAAATCCGAAATCCGAAATCCGAAATCCGAAATCCGAAATCCGAAATCCGAAATCCGAAATCCGAAATCCGAAATCCGAAATCCGAAATCCGAAATCCGAAATCCGAAATCCGAAATCCGAAATCCGAAATCCGAAATCCGAAATCCGAAATCCGAAATCCGAAATCCGAAATCCGAAATCCGAAATCCGAAATCCGAAATCCGAAATCCGAAATCCGACGAAATCCGAAATCCGAAATCCGACGAAATCCGAAATCCGACGAAATCCGAGATCCGAGATCCGAGACCCGAGATCCGAGATCCGAGATCCGAAATCCGAAATCCGAAATCCGAAATCCGAAATCCGAAATCCGAAATCCGAAATCCGAAATCCGAAATCCGAAATCCGAAATCCGAAATCCGAAATCCGAAATCCGAAATCCGAAATCCGAAATCCGAAATCCGAAATCCGAAATCCGAAATCCGTAATCCGAAATCCGAAATCCGAAATCCGAAATCCGAAATCCGAAATCCGACATCCGAGATCCGACATCAGAGATCCGAGATCCGAGATCCGAGATCCGAGATCCGAGATCCGAGATCCGAGATCCGAGATCCGAGATCCGAGATCCGAGATCCGAGATCCGAGATCCGAGATCCGAGATCCGAGATCCGAGATCCGAGATCCGAGATCCGAGATCCGAGATCCGAGATCCGAAATCCGAAATCCGAAATCCGAAATCCGAAATCCGAAATCCGAAATCCGAAATCCGAAATCCGAAATCCGAAATCCGAAATCCGAAATCCGAAATCCGAAATCCGAAATCCGAAATCCGACGAAATCCGAAATCCGAAATCCGACGAAATCCGAAATCCGACGAAATCCGAGATCCGAGATCCGAGACCCGAGATCCGAGATCCGAGATCCGAGATCCGAGATCCGAGATCCGAGATCCGAGATCCGAGATCCGAGATCCGAGATCCGAGATCCGAGATCCGAGATCCGAGATCCGAGATCCGAGATCCGAGATCCGAGATCCGAGATCCGAGATCCGAGATCCGAGATCCGAGATCCGAGATCCGAGATCCGAGATCCGAGATCCGAGATCCGAGATCCGAGATCCGAGATCCGAGATCCGAGATCCGAGATCCGAGATCCGAGATCCGAGATCCGAGATCCGAGATCCGAGATCCGAGATCCGAGATCCGAGATCCGAGATCCGAGATCCGAGATCCGAGATCCGAGATCCGAGATCCGAGATCCGAGATCCGAGATCCGAGATCCGAGATCCGAGATCCGAGATCCGAGATCCGAGATCCGAGATCCGAGATCCGAGATCCGAGATCCGAGATCCGAGATCCGAGATCCGAGATCCGAGATCCGAGATCCGAGATCCGAGATCCGAGATCCGAGATCCGAGATCCGAGATCCGAGATCCGAGATCCGAGATCCGAGATCCGAGATCCGAGATCCGAGATCCGAGATCCGAGATCCGAGATCCGAGATCCGAGATCCGAGATCCGAGATCCGAGATCCGAGATCCGAGATCCGAGATCCGAGATCCGAGATCCGAGATCCGAGATCCGAGATCCGAGATCCGAGATCCGAGATCCGAAATCCGAAATCCGAAATCCGAAATCCGAAATCCGAAATCCGAAATCCGAAATCCGAAATCCGAAATCCGAAATCCGAAATCCGAAATCCGAAATCCGAAATCCGAAATCCGAAATCCGAAATCCGAAATCCGAAATCCGAAATCCGAAATCCGAAATCCGAAATCCGAAATCCGAAATCCGACGAAATCCGAAATCCGACGAAATCCGAGATCCGAGATCCGAGATCCGAGATCCGAGATCCGAGATCCGAGATCCGAGATCCGAGATCCGAGATCCGAGATCCGAGATCCGAGATCCGAGATCCGAGATCCGAGATCCGAGATCCGAGATCCGAGATCCGAGATCCGAGATCCGAGATCCGAGATCCGAGATCCGAGATCCGAGATCCGAGATCCGAGATCCGAGATCCGAGATCCGAGATCCGAGATCCGAGATCCGAGATCCGAGATCCGAGATCCGAGATCCGAGATCCGAGATCCGAGATCCGAGATCCGAGATCCGAGATCCGAGATCCGAGATCCGAGATCCGAGATCCGAGATCCGAGATCCGAGATCCGAGATCCGAGATCCGAGATCCGAGATCCGAGATCCGAGATCCGAGATCCGAGATCCGAGATCCGAGATCCGAGATCCGAGATCCGAGATCCGAGATCCGAGATCCGAGATCCGAGATCCGAAATCCGAAATCCGAAATCCGAAATCCGAAATCCGAAATCCGAAATCCGAAATCCGAAATCCGAAGAAATCCGAAATCCGACGAAATCCGAGATCCGAGATCCGAGACCCGAGATCCGAGATCCGAGATCCGAGATCCGAGATCCGAAATCCGAAATCCGAAATCCGAAATCCGAAATCCGAAATCCGAAATCCGAAATCCGAAATCCGAAATCCGAAATCCGAAATCCGAAATCCGAAATCCGAAATCCGAAATCCGAAATCCGAAATCCGAAATCCGAAATCCGAAATCCGAAATCCGAAATCCGAAATCCGAAATCCGAAATCCGAAATCCGAAATCCGAAATCCGAAATCCGAAATCCGAAATCCGAAATCCGAAATCCGAAATCCGAAATCCGAAATCCGAAATCCGAAATCCGAAATCCGAAATCCGAAATCCGAAATCCGAAATCCGAAATCCGAAATCCGAAATCCGAAATCCGAGATCCGAGATCCGAGATCCGAGATCCGAGATCCGAGATCCGAGATCCGAGATCCGAGATCCGAGATCCGAGATCCGAGATCCGAGATCCGAGATCCGAGATCCGAGATTCGAGATCCGAGATCCGAGATCCGAGATCCGAGATCCGAGATCCGAGATCCGAGATCCGAGATCCGAGATCCGAGATCCGAGATCCGAGATCCGAGATCCGAGATCCGAGATCCGAGATCCGAGATCCGAGATCCGAGATCCGAGATCCGAGATCCGAGATCCGAGATCCGAGATCCGAGATCCGAGATCCGAGATCCGAGATCCGAGATCCGAGATCCGAGATCCGAGATCCGAGATCCGAGATCCGAGATCCGAGATCCGAGATCCGAGATCCGAGATCCGAGATCCGAGATCCGAGATCCGAGATCCGAGATCCGAGATCCGAGATCCGAGATCCGAGATCCGAGATCCGAGATCCGAGATCCGAGATCCGAGATCCGAGATCCGAAATCCGAAATCCGAAATCCGAAATCCGAAATCCGAAATCCGAAATCCGAAATCCGAAATCCGAAATCCGAAATCCGAAATCCGACGAAATCCGAAATCCGACGAAATCCGAAATCCGACGAAATCCGAGATCCGAGATCCGAGACCCGAGATCCGAGATCCGAGATCCGAAATCCGAAATCCGAAATCCGAAATCCGAAATCCGAAATCCGAAATCCGAAATCCGAAATCCGAAATCCGAAATCCGAAATCCGAAATCCGAAATCCGAAATCCGAAATCCGAAATCCGAAATCCGAAATCCGAAATCCGAAATCCGAAATCCGAAATCCGAAATCCGAAATCCGAAATCCGAAATCCGAAATCCGAAATCCGAAATCCGAAATCCGAAATCCGAAATCCGAAATCCGAAATCCGAAATCCGAAATCCGAAATCCGAAATCCGAAATCCGAAATCCGAAATCCGAAATCCGAAATCCGAAATCCGAAATCCGAAATCCGAAATCCGAAATCCGAAATCCGAAATCCGAAATCCGAAATCCGAAATCCGAAATCCGAAATCCGAAATCCGAAATCCGAAATCCGAAATCCGAAATCCGAAATCCGAAATCCGAAATCCGACATCCGACATCCGAGATCCGACATCCGAGATCCGACATCCGACATCCGAGATCCGAGATCCGAGATCCGAGATCCGAGATCCGAGATCCGAGATCCGAGATCCGAGATCCGAGATCCGAGATCCGAGATCCGAGATCCGAGATCCGAGATCCGAGATCCGAGATCCGAGATCCGAGATCCGAGATCCGAGATCCGAGATCCGAGATCCGAGATCCGAGATCCGAGATCCGAGATCCGAGATCCGAGATCCGAGATCCGAGATCCGAGATCCGAGATCCGAGATCCGAGATCCGAAATCCGAAATCCGAAATCCGAGATCCGAAATCCGAAATCCGAAATCCGAAATCCGAAATCCGAAATCCGAAATCCGAAATCCGAAATCCGAAATCCGAAATCCGAAATCCGAAATCCGAAATCCGAAATCCGAAATCCGACGAAATCCGAAATCCGAAATCCGAAATCCGAAATCCGACGAAATCCGAAATCCGAAATCCGAAATCCGAAATCCGAGATCCGAAATCCGAAATCCGAAATTCGAAATCCGAAATCCGAAATCCGAAATCCGAAATCCGAAATCCGAAATCCGAAATCCGAAATCCGAAATCCGAAATCCGAAATCCGAAATCCGAAATCCGAAATTCGAAATCCGAGATCCGAGATCCGAGATCCGAGATCCGAGATCCGAGATCCGAGATCCGAGATCCGAGATCCGAGATCCGAGATCCGAGATCCGAGATCCGAGATCCGAGATCCGAGATCCGAGATCCGAGATCCGAGATCCGAGATCCGAGATCCGAGATCCGAGATCCGAGATCCGAGATCCGAGATCCGAGATCCGAGATCCGAGATCCGAGATCCGAGATCCGAGATCCGAGATCCGAGATCCGAAATCCGAAATCCGAAATCCGAAATCCGAAATCCGAAATCCGAAATCCGAAATCCGAAATCCGAAATCCGAAATCCGAAATCCGAAATCCGAAATCCGAAATCCGAAATCCGAAATCCGAAATCCGAAATCCGAAATCCGAAATCCGAAATCCGAAATCCGAAATCCGAAATCCGAAATCCGAAATCCGAAATCCGAAATCCGAAATCCGAAATCCGACATCCGAGATACGACATCCGAGATCCGACATCCGACATCCGAGATCCGAGATCCGAGATCCGAGATCCGAGATCCGAGATCCGAGATCCGAGATCCGAGATCCGAGATCCGAGATCCGAGATCCGAGATCCGAGATCCGAGATCCGAGATCCGAGATCCGAGATCCGAGATCCGAGATCCGAGATCCGAGATCCGAGATCCGAGATCCGAGATCCGAGATCCGAGATCCGAGATCCGAGATCCGAGATCCGAGATCCGAGATCCGAGATCCGAGATCCGAGATCCGAGATCCGAGATCCGAGATCCGAGATCCGAGATCCGAAATCCGAAATCCGAAATCCGAGATCCGAAATCCGAAATCCGAAATCCGAAATCCGAAATCCGAAATCCGAAATCCGAAATCCGAAATCCGACGAAATCCGAAATCCGAAATCCGACGAAATCCGAAATCCGAAATCCGAAATCCGAAATCCGAAATCCGAGATCCGAAATCCGAAATCCGAAATCCGAAATCCGAAATCCGAAATCCGAAATCCGAAATCCGAAATCCGAAATCCGAGATCCGAGATCCGAGATCCAAAATCCGAAATCCGAGATCCGAGATCCGAGATCCGAGATCCGAGATCCGAGATCCGAGATCCGAGATCCGAGATCCGAGATCCGAGATCCGAGATCCGAGATCCGAGATCCGAGATCCGAGATCCGAGATCCGAGATCCGAGATCCGAGATCCGAGATCCGAGATCCGAGATCCGAGATCCGAGATCCGAGATCCGAGATCCGAGATCCGAGATCCGAGATCCGAGATCCGAGATCCGAGATCCGAGATCCGAGATCCGAGATCCGAGATCCGAGATCCGAGATCCGAGATCCGAGATCCGAGATCCGAGATCCGAGATCCGAGATCCGAGATCCGAGATCCGAGATCCGAGATCCGAGATCCGAGATCCGAGATTCGAGATTCGAGATTCGAGATCCGAAATCCGAAATCCGAAATCCGAAATCCGAAATCCGACGAAATCCGACGAAATCCGACGAAATCCGAAATCCGAGATCCGAGATCCGAGATCCGAGATCCGAGATCCGAAATCCGAAATCCGAAATCCGAAATCCGAAATCCGAAATCCGAAATCCGAAATCCGAAATCCGAAATCCGAAATCCGAAATCCGAAATCCGAAATCCGAAATCCGAAATCCGAAATCCGAGATCCGAAATCCGAAATCCGAAATCCGAGATCCGAGATCCGAGATCCGAAATCCGAAATCCGAAATCCGAAATCCGAGATCCGAGATCCGAGATCCGAGATCCGAGATCCGAGATCCGAGATCCGAGATCCGAGATCCGAGATTCGAGATTCGAGATCCGAGATCCGAGATCCGAAATCCGAAATCCGAAATCCGAAATCCGAAATCCGAAATCCGAAATCCGAAATCCGAAATCCGAATTCCGAAATCCGAAATTCGAAATCCGAAATCCGAAATCCGAAATCCGAAATCCGAGATCCGAGATCCGAGATCCGAAATCCGAGATCCGAGATCCGAGATCCGAGATCCGAGATCCGAGATCCGAGATCCGAGATCCGAGATCCGAGATCCGAGATCCGAGATCCGAAATCCGAAATCCGAAATCCGAAATCCGAAATCCGAAATCCGAAATCCGAAATCCGAAATCCGAAATCCGAAATCCGAAATCCGAAATCCGAAATCCGAAATCCGAAATCCGAAATCCGAAATCCGAAATCCGAAATCCGAATCCGAAATCCGAAATCCGAAATCCGAAATCCGAAATCCGAAATCCGAAATCCGAAATCCGAAATCCGAAATCCGAAATCCGAAATCCGAAATCCGAAATCCGAAATCCGAAATCCGAAATCCGAAATCCGACGAAATCCGAAATCCGAAATCCGAAATCCGACGAAATCCGAAATCCGACGAAATCCGAGATCCGAGATCCGAGACCCGAGATCCGAGATCCGAGATCCGAAATCCGAAATCCGAAATCCGAAATCCGAAATCCGAAATCCGAAATCCGAAATCCGAAATCCGAAATCCGAAATCCGAAATCCGAAATCCGAAATCCGAAATCCGAAATCCGAAATCCGAAATCCGAAATCCGAAATCCGAAATCCGAAATCCGAAATCCGAAATCCGAAATCCGAAATCCGAAATCCGTAATCCGAAATCCGAAATCCGAAATCCGAAATCCGAAATCCGAAATCCGAAATCCGAAATCCGACATCCGAGATCCGACATCAGAGATCCGAGATCCGAGATCCGAGATCCGAGATCCGAGATCCGAGATCCGAGATCCGAGATCCGAGATCCGAGATCCGAGATCCGAGATCCGAGATCCGAGATCCGAGATCCGAGATCCGAGATCCGAGATCCGAGATCCGAGATCCGAGATCCGAAATCCGAAATCCGAAATCCGAAATCCGAAATCCGAAATCCGAAATCCGAAATCCGAAATCCGAAATCCGAAATCCGAAATCCGAAATCCGAAATCCGAAATCCGAAATCCGAAATCCGAAATCCGAAATCCGAAATCCGAAATCCGAAATCCGAAATCCGAAATCCGAAATCCGAAATCCGAAATCCGAAATCCGAGATCCGAGATCCGAGATCCGAGATCCGAGATCCGAGATCCGAGATCCGAGATCCGAGATCCGAGATCCGAGATCCGAGATCCGAGATCCGAGATCCGAGATCCGAGATCCGAGATCCGAGATCCGAGATCCGAGATCCGAGATCCGAGATCCGAGATCCGAGATCCGAGATCCGAGATCCGAGATCCGAGATCCGAGATCCGAGATCCGAGATCCGAGATCCGAGATCCGAGATCCGAGATCCGAGATCCGAGATCCGAGATCCGAGATCCGAGATCCGAGATCCGAGATCCGAGATCCGAGATCCGAGATCCGAGATCCGAGATCCGAGATCCGAGATCCGAGATCCGAGATCCGAGATCCGAGATCCGAGATCCGAGATCCGAGATCCGAGATCCGAGATCCGAGATCCGAGATCCGAGATCCGAGATCCGAGATCCGAGATCCGAGATCCGAGATCCGAGATCCGAGATCCGAGATCCGAGATCCGAGATCCGAGATCCGAGATCCGAGATCCGAGATCCGAGATCCGAGATCCGAGATCCGAGATCCGAGATCCGAGATCCGAGATCCGAGATCCGAGATCCGAGATCCGAGATCCGAGATCCGAGATCCGAAATCCGAAATCCGAAATCCGAAATCCGAAATCCGAAATCCGAAATCCGAAATCCGAAATCCGAAATCCGAAATCCGAAATCCGAAATCCGAAATCCGAAATCCGAAATCCGAAATCCGAAATCCGACGAAATCCGAAATCCGACGAAATCCGAGATCCGAGATCCGAGATCCGAGATCCGAGATCCGAGATCCGAGATCCGAGATCCGAGATCCGAGATCCGAGATCCGAGATCCGAGATCCGAGATCCGAGATCCGAGATCCGAGATCCGAGATCCGAGATCCGAGATCCGAGATCCGAGATCCGAGATCCGAGATCCGAGATCCGAGATCCGAGACCCGAGATCCGAGATCCGAGATCCGAGATCCGAGATCCGAGATCCGAGATCCGAGATCCGAGATCCGAGATCCGAGATCCGAGATCCGAGATCCGAGATCCGAGATCCGAGATCCGAGATCCGAGATCCGAGATCCGAGATCCGAGATCCGAGATCCGAGATCCGAGATCCGAGATCCGAGATCCGAGATCCGAGATCCGAGATCCGAGATCCGAGATCCGAGATCCGAGATCCGAGATCCAAGATCCGAGATCCGAGATCCGAGATCCGAGATCCGAAATCCGAAATCCGAAATCCGAAATCCGAAATCCGAAATCCGAAATCCGAAGAAATCCGAAATCCGACGAAATCCGAGATCCGAGATCCGAGACCCGAGATCCGAGATCCGAAATCCGAGATCCGAGATCCGAAATCCGAAATCCGAAATCCGAAATCCGAAATCCGAAATCCGAAATCCGAAATCCGAAATCCGAAATCCGAAATCCGAAATCCGAAATCCGAAATCCGAAATCCGAAATCCGAAATCCGAAATCCGAAATCCGAAATCCGAAATCCGAAATCCGAAATCCGAAATCCGAAATCCGAAATCCGAAATCCGAAATCCGAAATCCGAAATCCGAAATCCGAAATCCGAAATCCGAAATCCGAAATCCGAAATCCGAAATCCGAAATCCGAAATCCGAAATCCGAAATCCGAAATCCGAAATCCGAAATCCGAAATCCGAAATCCGAAATCCGAAATCCGAAATCCGAAATCCGAAATCCGAAATCCGAAATCCGAAATCCGAAATCCGAAATCCGAAATCCGAAATCCGAAATCCGAAATCCGAGATCCGAGATCCGAGATCCGAGATCCGAGATCCGAGATCCGAGATCCGAGATCCGAGATCCGAGATCCGAGATCCGAGATCCGAGATCCGAGATCCGAGATCCGAGATCCGAGATCCGAGATCCGAGATCCGAGATCCGAGATCCGAGATCCGAGATCCGAGATCCGAGATCCGAGATCCGAGATCCGAGATCCGAGATCCGAGATCCGAGATCCGAGATCCGAGATCCGAGATCCGAGATCCGAGATCCGAGATCCGAGATCCGAGATCCGAGATCCGAGATCCGAGATCCGAGATCCGAGATCCGAGATCCGAGATCCGAGATCCGAGATCCGAGATCCGAGATCCGAGATCCGAGATCCGAGATCCGAGATCCGAGATCCGAGATCCGAGATCCGAGATCCGAGATCCGAGATCCGAGATCCGAGATCCGAGATCCGAGATCCGAGATCCGAGATCCGAGATCCGAGATCCGAGATCCGAGATCCGAGATCCGAGATCCGAGATCCGAGATCCGAGATCCGAGATCCGAGATCCGAGATCCGAGATCCGAGATCCGAGATCCGAGATCCGAGATCCGAGATCCGAGATCCGAGATCCGAGATCCGAAATCCGAAATCCGAAATCCGAAATCCGAAATCCGAAATCCGACGAAATCCGAAATCCGACGAAATCCGAAATCCGACGAAATCCGAGATCCGAGATCCGAGACCCGAGATCCGAGATCCGAGATCCGAAATCCGAAATCCGAAATCCGAAATCCGAAATCCGAAATCCGAAATCCGAAATCCGAAATCCGAAATCCGAAATCCGAAATCCGAAATCCGAAATCCGAAATCCGAAATCCGAAATCCGAAATCCGAAATCCGAAATCCGAAATCCGAAATCCGAAATCCGAAATCCGAAATCCGAAATCCGAAATCCGAAATCCGAAATCCGAAATCCGAAATCCGAAATCCGAAATCCGAAATCCGAAATCCGAAATCCGAAATCCGAAATCCGAAATCCGAAATCCGAAATCCGAAATCCGAAATCCGAAATCCGAAATCCGAAATCCGAAATCCGAAATCCGAAATCCGAAATCCGAAATCCGAAATCCGACATCCGACATCCGAGATCCGACATCCGAGATCCGACATCCGAGATCCGACATCCGACATCCGAGATCCGAGATCCGAGATCCGAGATCCGAGATCCGAGATCCGAGATCCGAGATCCGAGATCCGAGATCCGAGATCCGAGATCCGAGATCCGAGATCCGAGATCCGAGATCCGAGATCCGAGATCCGAGATCCGAGATCCGAGATCCGAGATCCGAGATCCGAGATCCGAGATCCGAGATCCGAGATCCGAGATCCGAGATCCGAGATCCGAGATCCGAGATCCGAAATCCGAAATCCGAAATCCGAGATCCGAAATCCGAAATCCGAAATCCGAAATCCGAAATCCGAAATCCGAAATCCGAAATCCGAAATCCGAAATCCGAAATCCGAAATCCGACGAAATCCGAAATCCGAAATCCGAAATCCGAAATCCGACGAAATCCGAAATCCGAAATCCGAAATCCGAAATCCGAGATCCGAAATCCGAAATCCGAAATCCGAAATCCGAAATCCGAAATCCGAAATCCGAAATCCGAAATCCGAAATCCGAAATCCGAAATCCGACTCGCGCAAGACAAGGCATTCTCATTAGACATTAATACAATAAAAAAGGGCCAAACGCGTCCAATTGAAATGTAGGTTGTCATCGCTCAATCCCTTTTTAGATGCTAATAACGTATTACGTGTCGGTGGTGGAATTAAACAATTTAATTTTCAATTTAATAAAGAACATCCAATTATTTTGTCAAAAAATCATTTACTAACTGACATGATCATTATACACCAGCACGTAAGATTGCTACATTGTGGTGCTCAAGCTGTTCTGTCTTCACTGAGAGAACGCTTTTGGCCAATATCTGGGCGCAGCAGAATTAAAACATTACTACGCAATTGTGTACCTTGCTTTAAGACGAATCCGCCCCTAATGGGAAGCTTACCGGATTATAGAATCACGCCTACTAATATTTTTCAAAATTGTGGTATTGACTATGCCGGACCCTTTATGATAAAAAGCAAAAATTCTCGGGGAAACAAAACCAGTAAGGCTTACATCTATTTATTCATATGTATGACTACTAAAGCTGTACATCTTGAATTGGTCAGCGCTTTTACTACTGAGGCTTTTTTATAATCCTTAAGACGGTTTATCGCGCGTCGTGGTAAACCGGCGATTACATATTTAGATAATGGCACAAATTTCGTAAGGGCCGAAAGAGAATTACGGTAATTATTACACCTTGCAAATAGCGATTATATTCAAACTTTTAGCACCAACGAAAATATTAATTGGCGTTTTACGACGCCACGGTCACCTCATTTCGGAGGCTTGTGGGAGCGGGAATTAAATCTACAAAGGGGCATTTAAAACGTATATTGTGCAATGCTTCCTTAAAATTCGAGGATTACTGTACAGTACTGGCACAAGTAGAAGCAGTCCTAAATTCCCGTCCACCATCCCCGTTATCCGACGATCCCAATGATCCAAATCCATTAACGCCCGGACACTTCCTAATTGGCAGATCTCTGACATCGCTACCTGAACCTGATATTAAACAAATATCCGAAAATTGTCTGTGGCACTATCAACGGTTGCAAAAGTTAGTGCAACACTGTGGGGTGCGATGGAACAAGGAATATGTAAGTGAAATTCAAACGCGATGTCGGTGGAAATACAACAAGGAGACGCTGTTTAATGTTGGTGCCCTTCGTGAGGACAATCTACCACCGTGCTACTGGACGCTAATCAGAATGCTGGAGCTACATCCTGGAAAGGACGAAATTGTGCGCATTGTCACGATAAAAACTGCTCACAGTGTGGTGAAACGTCCTGCGATGAAAGTGTGTGTGTTGCCGATACAAACAACTACATGAACACTAAATTACGTCTAATTACTGTATATGTTAAGCTCTTTATATATATGTACATATTTTTATTCTCATTCTCATTAGCTTACTTTGAAAGGTATTTCAAACCATTCAAGGGGGTGGTATATAAAATATTATTTTACTTGTGTGTACACAATTTTTACGTATTAAGACTTCCTAATATTTGAGGACATTTGTTCCATATTTCTAAGAAATTTTGCCGTTCTTCATTTGTCGTTAGGGCTTTCCAATCAGCTATTGCCAACATATTTCTACCCTCGGCGGCACAGAAAAATCCATTTTTTAAATACACATGTCTCTGTAAAATTTTATATTTTTTATTTGTTCGGAGAATCGGCCTTTGTCCAGGAACACGTCAGCACTGCACTTTCCACAAATTCATAGAAAAGTGCGCACCCTTAACAAGTGAACGACCGATTTTACTTGTTAGGAAGTGACTAGAAACAGGATGAGTTCTTCGTTACATTTGAAACAAGCATCACGTACCGCATATTAAATAACAAAAAAGTGTTCAATCGCCAGCACAGTTTTTATAATAAAATTAAATTTGTATATAGTAAAGGTAAGTTTTATTTGTATAAGTCTCCTACAGACTTGCAACCTGTGGTTCAAAAATAAGTGCCAAACTCCAGCGCACAAACTACTTTACAGTACGGTTATTTTTGTTATCTCATATGATATAAAATCTATTCTGTTTTGTAATTTATTTTAAGTTTTCGTGACAAGTTTGTTGAATCTAAATACAATAGGTATAATTCCAAAACTATTTACAATTTTTTTTTCGAAGGCTTACTACCAATAATGCTCAATTTAGAAAATAATCATTAATAACTCTAAAACTATGAGAGATAGGTATAGGGAAACCTATATCTGTACGTTGTAAAATGTATGTCTACTTACAATGGCGTGCTCATCTACAGGGGTTCCATTTAAAAAAATCGATTTTCCTTCAATTAAAGATTACATAAATAATCAATAAATTTCGAACAGCCTGTAAGAAGAGATTTCTTAAATGTTTAGACATTACTCGCAATCTTATACCCTTCGCTGTCTCCAGTAGAAATATCACGTAGTTCAGATCAAATACGTCTGAGATATGTGGTTTTAAAAAGTACATTGAAAAAACAAAGAATTTCACAAAAATCAAAATAATTCAAAAACGGTAATTTTTTTCGAAAGAAACCTTAATTTAAAGTTTTATAGTATTTTACAAAGAATCTAAAAAAACAATATAAAGTATAACATTCCATTTAAAATATCAAAGTTTGCTATGACTTCCGGTATAATCGAAAGTGGTTCATGAGTGTAAATATAAGTATCAAGATTATGTGCTACAAATTTTCAAAAGTATCCTAAGGCGTTAACATAGAAAACTTCTAATGAACGGGTTACGTGAAAAACCCTGTATATATATATATATATATATATATATATATATATATATATATAGATATATATATATATATATATATTATAATGGGGCAAACAGCACCCTTATTCCAGCAACTATAATGGGAAAAACAGTATTAACAATTATAAAACTCAGAAGAAGGGTTAAATTGGCGGATTTAATTTGTAAAATTTGTATCGAAATGTATATAAATTAATATAACGATAACTTTGTATACTTTAAATTAACCTATTTTTATTTCTAAACTTACTTTTATATTTTTATTTTCTATTTCATAATTCAAATCTTTAACGCGAAATAACAGATATCTAATTTATCTACATCAATATTTTGTATCGATACTAGTTAGACACGCCTACTTTTTAAAATGCAATTAACCCGCGAAAATGTTATTTTCTACACACAAATACAACATAACCTAATATTAGAAAGCATGTTTGGACAGCTTGAAAATTATTTTATAAATTTACTTATTATGACAAAATTATCATATTATTTATATTTTTCTTGTGTGTGGATTTAGTAAAAGTAAAACTTCGAGGCTATTTTACGATATTAACTAGCCTTTAAAAAATAAATAACCGCTATCGGCGTCTTTTCCTAAAAATCTAATAACGTATGGCCGTAATTTTGTTCTACTCCAAAGAAAATTTATATAAAAATTAAAAACCCAGTGATATAATAACAAATTTATGCTGAATCGAGATATTAATAATTGGTACATCATTTGAAAAAAACCTGAAGTTAATCGCTTGGAGATTTATAAAATTCGAGACAAGCATCTTTTAAATTGGAGTTCCGACGAGGAGGCTGTTCTTACGCCGCACACGCCGTCATCAAAAATTGGAGGACCCGCACTTTGTATTTCCCGACCACTTCGCTTTCGTTCTGGACAACTGCAGAGTTCGTAGGAAAACAGGTTCACTTCTATCAATATTCTACAATAAAGTCGAAATAGTTAATATTATTTAATTAAAACAAATCTTTTAATATAATAAAATCCTGAATTTTACTTTTATTTACATCCTAAAACCTTCACATTATAGTTATCTCATATGAATAATTGAAACATAGTAGTACTTGCCTGACTTGATGTGTAAACTGTTGGAATTTAATATGAGAACATATATATCTTAACTACACATAACCTTTTAGTATTTAACACACGTGCATTATTTGTAGTTATTTACATTTGTCGCTAGACACATTTATTTGTTCAAGTTGCAGATACCTTATTTATTTCAATAAATTATTTATTTTTTTTACCTAACTCACTCTTTTATTTGCTAGTGTTTGGTTGTAAGAATTATTTTATATAAGGTTTATCTATTTAAACACAATACAAAGGAATAAACATTCACATTCTATCGACGAAGATCCTAAAGAGTCTATTATAATTACTACTTGCTCACGACTGCTAGTTGGTATATTAAGAACATAGATAGCGTTGATCTAAATATATTTTCATATTAAAAGGCGCCCAATTATAAATTCAAATCTATTTACTTTTTCTTTCTTAAACTTTTATTCATCATTCTTTTATTCTTATATTAGATCATCAGCTTTGTATCATTTGACGAACCAACGTGGTGGCATTTTTATATTACACCATCACAGCGTCTCATCAATATATATATATATATATATATATATATATATATTGTTGTGATGCATGTTATCCATATAGAGCTGCATCTAAAATAGGAAGAATAAGACATACAAAGTGAAAAAGGGTTATAATATAATGGTTATATAAATAATATTATTAAGTCTTAGTAGTATCGAAGTGCATATGTATTTTTATAACGATCATTTCATTCTTTAAATTTCTATATACATTTTCCTTTCATTATTTAATTTTATTATATCATATTCAAATTTTCAAATATTAGCGCGAAAAACATATTCAAATCCATATGCAACTTTGTATTATATCGACACTAGTAAGACACGCCTACAAATTGACATCTCGCTAGGTTTACATTTATCATGCGCAGTATGCGATTTGTATCATTCAAATTTATCTTAACCTAACTTGGTAATTTATAATATAATTTTTAAAATCATTTAGATATTCTAAATTAATCAAATACTTTTTATATAAAATTGTTAAAAGGGTAAATCATCGAGATTATTGATATCAATAGATAGCGTGTTTGGTAAGATTCAGACAAGTGCTGTCGGAGAATTCGATCCTTGAATTTGAAAAATAAATAGACGCATCTTTTTAGACCAAGCCTTAGAAATCTTGTATAAAACACAAATTTAAATTATAAATTCAGCTAAAAGTGATAAAAAGTATCCAGAATATTAATTAACTCGATCGTCAAGTGAATTACTACAAGAATTTTCGGTAATAACGAACTTTCAAACAATATAGCGTCACAGACGTAGTTCCACCGAAAACGATAGAAAATCAGAAGAATTATATATAAGAATCCATCGCCGAACTTCAACAATATAGTCTAACGTACATCAACAACGATACCTGAAATTCTACAGCCAGAAACGAGCGCAGTGAGTAATTAGGCACCGAAGACGAAGTCCGAGGAAAATCTTCGATAGCGTCTGCGTAAACAGCCACCTACACCGCCATCATTTTGTGCTGCACCCGAACATTTTTGGATCACCGAGGATCTTCCCAATTCACACAGACGATCTACAAACATACATCAGCATCATTATTATAACAGGTTTTCAGATAATATTTATTTTTTTTTTCAAAAATTAAATTCTTTAAACTTTTATTTTATAATCTTCTCGAATTATTTACCTAATCTACCACGTCCTGTCATGATCTTTATATTTAATTAAACAACCTATTTATATCTTAGAGATAACAATAAAAGGGTACTCACCATAATTGTAATAAGAGTATTCACATTTATATTCATATTATTTATTAGTTTAACACACATAACCTCTTTTCACATTAGTAACACCTTGTTGTTTATGCGTATATGCAGTTTCGTTAATATCACATTTGTAATACGTTATATTTTTACAGTTTCCTTTAATTTAATAAACATAATATTTTTAATTTTACATGAATCTTTTATTTGTTCATATTTATTTGTAGGAGTTATTATATTAAGCGTCAACATTAATATCATTCTCTTTTTTGGAAGCAACAACCTAAAACTCACAACGAGCCCGAGATCACCCACATTTAGTAAAGTTTTATTAAATATAGTTTCTTGCTTTCCGACTAGTTGGCTATTTGAGATAAAGATAGCGCAATCTGGGGTGAGATTTTATAAATTAAGGCGCCCGACTAATCTTTTCAAATACATAATTTTATCTTACACTTTTATCTCATTAACATTTTATAATCTCACCACAGCCCAGTAAAGGGGGCCGTTATCAATTGTCGCCGACAACGTGGGCCTGTTGCTTCTTGTTGATAACTCATCTACAAAGTTAAATATTGCAAATAATTGATACTTTTCAAATTGTTTCATATATTATATAGACAAAAAGGTGTAGATTATTATTGTCGTTGTGTGTACATGTTTTTCCTATTATAACAGCAGATTGTTACCTTTATTTCACTACATCGCAGACTTTGGAGGATTCTAGGACATATTAAAGGTTAGTGAAAGGGAAAATATCACCTTGTGCTTACGTTATTTTATTTAACTTTTGATTCACTAATAAAATTACGGTGTCTCGAGTATTATTATTCATATTTTAAACATAACTTTGTATTTTTCAACTATTTATTATTATCATACTTTAAAAATAAAGGATACATCTTTATATAAATTCATTAAACTTTATAAATTTAATAAATATCAAAATGGATACTCGACATAGAACCAAAGCAGTTAAGGACAGTACTGAAGAAGATAGGGTTGAACAGGGAGACATTCCCGTGGCACAAGCGTCTACAACTGAAGGGGTAAGTCCACCAGACAATGGCCAGGTAATGAACATGTTACAGGTACTAATGACACAAATGACTAATTTGAAACAAGATTTAAAACTAGAAATGAATGACTTAAAACAAGAACTAACTAATAGTAATAATAAATTAGATCATACTAATAATAAAATAGATACAAATAACGATAACCTAAAACAAGACTTAACAAACAAATTAGACACTAACAATGAAAACTTAAAACAAGAACTAACTAATATGAAAACAGACATAAGCAACATGAATAGTGATCTAACAACTAAATTAGAGATAAACATGAACAATATTAATCAAAAATTTGAAATAAATAATGCAAACATCGATAACAAATTAAGTGCTTTCAAAGTTGATTTAGAGGGTAAGATAGCAGAAATTTCTACAGCTCAGAAAAACATGGAAGAAAACGAACTCAAGTACTTAATTAAACTTGATGAAACCGTTAATCTACAGAATTTACATTGGGCTAAGCAGTTAGAGACCGCAACTACTGAAATTCAAAATAATACTGAACAGAGACTTAAAACTACAACACAAGACATACAACAAAACATAGACAAAATGATTTCTGAAAATAATAATTTGTTTAATACAAAATTGACCAATTTTAACAAATTAAATAATGATAACACAGAACAATTAAAATCATCGTTAAACCAATACAACGATCATAATAAACAAGAAATCAATATTGTCAGACAAAATTTAGATACTATAACTATAACTAATAATGAAAATTATACGACTACACAGACTAACATTAAACGATTGGAAAATAAAATAAAAGGCTATTTTACATCAACTAATTATATTAATACTAATAATAGCTCTATAAAGATAGAAAATTTACATCATTTCGACGGGGATATCACACGTGTACATCCTATGACGTATCTTAGTTGTCTTTTACGCTACTTAGAGGATATACCTGAGGAGAAGCAGAGGATGGAGGTCATACGAGTAACTTTACGTTACAGTGCACAAGAGTGGTTTCAAAGAATTGAGGACCATTGCAATTCTCTTGACCAATTTGTTACACTCTTTAAGAAGAATTATTGGGACGAAACGCAACAAAACAGAGCTAGAATACGGTTGTTGACAGGCAAATATCGATTGGGACAAGTATCACGCGAGACATACGCTTCCCGTATCTATAACCAGTGTAAACACCTGAATGACATGGAAGAATCAATGATTGCCAGGCAGCTCCTAAATCATTTCATCTACACCGATACACAGGCTATCATATGTCAAAGAGTTACGGATATGGACTCTCTCATAGACATAATGAGACGTCTAGATGATTATTCGGAGAACAACCATCAGCCACAACACATATATCGCAATCCCAACTCTCGCAATCATCCGTCACAAAATTCAAATAATCCGAACAATAACCCAAATAACTCACCACCGCAACGTTATAATAATTTCAACAACAATAATAGAAATCAAAATTTTACAAGAGCATATAATAATAATAACAATTCTAACAATAATATGTACAATGATCGGGATAATAATAATTCAAACAATCCATCAAATAGACCTAATTACAACTACCAGCCATCCAGATACAACAGTAATAATTATTTCAATAATTACAATCGCACTACGGATCGACAAACAAACAATAACAATACAAACCATAATACTAATCAACAAGGAAGAGGATTTAATCATATCCGTAATCGTGGACGTGGTCACGTAAATAATATTAACAGACGTCATCGATCTGTATCGCCGATACGAACAAATATGGAAGAGGTATTAAAAAAAACGCCAATTTTAACAGAGGACCTCTACACCAATCCAACACAAGGCCCATCATCAGCACAAAATTAAAAACCCATGACGACTGTAACATACCTTTTAAATTTGAAAATATTACTTTCTATCAACATCCGGAAGAATTCATTACTGTAGAAGATGCAGGCAACCAAACTACCCAAATATATACTTTACCTATTGTAAAATTAAAATTCGAAAATATCTTTTTATATTGCTTAATCGATACAGGAGCGGAAATAACTTTATTAAAGGCAGAGAAAGCTACGAATATACGGGGATACGAGAAGAACATTGTAAAAACGAAAGGGACAGATATCATTGCAGCGAACGGAAAACGCATGGGGACGGTAACAAAACAATTATCAACAGAAATATTAGTCGACAAATCAAAATACATCATACATTGCTATATTATAGACAAACTACAATACGACTGTATTATAGGTATTGACAGTATTAAAAAACTCAAAATGATCTTAGATTTCGAAAATGGTATACTAAATATAGATGTGAATAAAGTTATATTTGAAAAACAATTATCAGAGGAAGAGTTAAAAGGTTATAACCTATATAAGAAGGAAGTGCTTACGAGTGAAATAAATAATATTATATTAAATAATGAACCGTGCAATAGAAGAGATTACGAGGGGAATAATGAAACAGATGGAGAAATAATAGAATTTAATAATACAAATATTGGAATAGAGAGAATGGTAGTTAGGCAAGGAACGAAGGATAGTCACGAGCGAGGAGATGTTGTGGAAGTTAGAATGGATAATCAAGTAGCGAAAACAATAAATAATTATGATGATATAAAGAATTTTATAGAGAACTCTAAGATACCAGATACAACTGTCATACCCGACTTAATAGCAATTTTATACAATAATATTACTCTTATTAACAATGATGTAGTGTTTGCAAAAGGATATCAGCATCCGATTAAAATAGATAACGAAGACCCACTAATTAGTAAAAATTACCCCATTCCGTATCATTATCAGCAGAAAGTAAGTCAGGAACTGGAACGATTAGAACAGACTGGCATTATAGAGAAGTCAAATACCTACTTTATAAATCCGATAGTTATAGTTCAAAAGAAAGACTTATCTCTACGTATATGTTTAGATGCAAGAGCATTGAACCTAAGAATTAAACCCGAATTCGAAATGCCGCAAAATATCGATGTATTATTAACAAAATGTGGTAATAAGCCCATATACAGCAAGTTAGATCTTAAGAACGCATTTTGGCTTATCAACTTAGAACCAGAATCAAGAAGGTACTGTGGTTTTCTAGTGAATGGTATTGTTTATCAATTCAGAGTGTGCCCATTTGGCCTAAAAACATCGCCCGCCGCCCTTATTAGATTTTTACATAAAATATTGGATAAATACGACGAATTCGCATTACACTATCTTGATGATATAATAATATTTTCCGAGAGTGTCGAACAACATTTACAGCACCTAAAAATTATTCTAAATACTTTAACAACAGAAGGTATGAAATTAAACCTTTTAAAATGTCAATTTTTCCGTCACGAAATAAATTACCTTGGCTACGTGATAAATAAAGATAACATTTTACTTGTTCCTACACGCCTGGATGAAATTAAGAATTATACAAGACCTAAAAATCTAAAAACACTACGAGGATTCTTAGGGGTTCTTAATTACTATCGCAAATTCATACCCCATTATAGTGAAAGAACCATACCATTATTAGATCTATTGAAGAAAGGCAAGAAATGGTCGTGGACCGCAGAACATGAAAGTTGTTTTAATCTGTTGAAAGAAAGCTTTGTTGAAAACTTAAAACTTCACCACCCTGATTTTACATTGCCGTTTGTAGTTAGAACTGATGCATCACATCAAACCATCGCAGCGGAGCTTGTTCAAATCAAAGATAACATCGAAACACCTATATACTTCATTTCACGAACACTCAAAGCATGTGAAACCAGATATACAATATCGGAGAAAGAGATGTTAGCTATTGTTTTTGCACTTACAAAGTTAAGATATTACCTTATTGGAAAAAGTTTTACGCTAGAAACGGACCATAAAGCTCTGGTTAACATAATGAGTTGCAAACTGAATAATAGTCGCATTTACAGGTGGACGTTGCTCATACAGCAGTACGAATTTAACATTGTATACAAACCAGGTAAGGAAATGATAACAGCAGATGCTTTAACACGACAGGACGGGGATGTGAAACGACAAAATATTTGCATAAATTTGGTACAACTTCAAAGACAGGGAATATTTTCCATCAACAAGCTTTTATCTATACAATCAGGTCCAGATTTCACTGAATTACATCAACAGTTAAAGGAAAAGGGAACTTACAAAGGCATGTCACTTAAGGATAATTTAATAGTAAAACAGATAGGTAAGAACATCGTATATGTCACAAATGAGAAACACACCAGGGAGATAACGGAATATTTACATTATTCATACACGCATATAGGAGGTAGAAAATGCTGGTTACTGTTTAGAGAGGCATTCTACTGTATCAATGATGAGAGAATCATCAAAAGCGTAATTAAACACTGCAGAACATGTGAACTTGCGAAGGACAAGAACTTTACGAATACCAATATCTGCCACAATATTGTAACTTACGACAAGTTAGAATTGATATCTATAGATTTTCTTTCAAACTTAATACCAAGTACGAAAGGTTATAGAAATATTCTTGTGATTTGTGATATCTTTTCCAAATTTATCAAACTTATTCCTACACAGAAATGCGACACCAATACTGTACTACAAGCGTTAACAGATTATTTTACCCAATTTGGAAAACCCTTAGCAATACTATCCGATCACGCTACATACTTTAACAATGACAGATACAAGGACTTTCTACATTCGCATAACATCCGCACCTACTATACATCAATACGTTATCCACAGGGCAATCCAACAGAACGATATATACGAGAAACTCTGAAATATTTAAGAATACTTCTACATGACAATCATAATAAATGGGCTAAATATTTACAACAAATAGAACACACCATTAATAACACACCCAGTACAGTTCATAACCATTGTCCCATAACAATTTTTACTGGTCAGCCACCGCAGAGACCTTGGACAGATCCAGAAGCCATCAACTTCAACGAACGACTTATAGAAGTAAGAGAGAAATTATTGACAAAGAAAATTAAATGGGAAAGAAAGAGGAATACCGTTGATAAGAAATATAAAACATATAATCTTAATGATAGGGTAATAGTGAAAAGATTGAGAGTAACTGATCTTAAAAATAAAATAATGGGAAAACTGCTAAAACCATATCAAGGAACTTATATTATTAATAGAATTTTAGGCAACAATACTTATGAATTAATGGAAGAAGAAACCGGGTACATAAAGGGTAGATACCATATTTCGATGTTGCAGGATTATTTAACGGAACAGTAATATACAATTGAATAAATACAGTCATTAAAATTATTAATTACAGTGAAAGGTATGTTATAGCTCGCAAAATACATCAATTAAATGAATACTACAACTAAACTATTTTTATATAATTACAAATAAATATACTTAAACAAGAAACATTAATTTAGACTGGATAATTTGAATTTGGACAGCTTGAATAAATAAAGAGAAGTTACAAAGAAACAATAGAATAATAGTTGATAATTAAAAAAAAAAGAGAAAAAGACTTTGGTATACTAATATAATGTTAAGGAAGTTCATCACACAAACAAACATTTCGTTTTTACAATTCATAAAGTTTTTATATTATGGTGTTAACTTATTTTTCTTTCTAATTGTTTAATTCGAACGACACGTAATAAGTTTAGAAAAACAAGGTTGTTATCTTTCATTTCCTACATCATCTTCAGCGAAAAGAATGTCCTCATTTGTACATTCCGACATTTTTTCGACGGGGACATTGTTGTGATGCATGTTATCCATATAGAGCTGCATCTAAAATAGGAAGAATAAGACATACAAAGTGAAAAAGGGTTATAATATAATGGTTATATAAATAATATTATTAAGTCTTAGTAGTATCGAAGTGCATATGTATTTTTATAACGATCATTTCATTCTTTAAATTTCTATATACATTTTCCTTTCATTATTTAATTTTATTATATCATATTCAAATTTTCAAATATTAGCGCGAAAAACATATTCAAATCCATATGCAACTTTGTATTATATCGACACTAGTAAGACACGCCTACAAATTGACATCTCGCTAGGTTTACATTTATCATGCGCAGTATGCGATTTGTATCATTCAAATTTATCTTAACCTAACTTGGTAATTTATAATATAATTTTTAAAATCATTTAGATATTCTAAATTAATCAAATACTTTTTATATAAAATTGTTAAAAGGGTAAATCATCGAGATTATTGATATCAATAGATAGCGTGTTTGGTAAGATTCAGACAAGTGCTGTCGGAGAATTCGATCCTTGAATTTGAAAAATAAATAGACGCATCTTTTTAGACCAAGCCTTAGAAATCTTGTATAAAACACAAATTTAAATTATAAATTCAGCTAAAAGTGATAAAAAGTATCCAGAATATTAATTAACTCGATCGTCAAGTGAATTACTACAAGAATTTTCGGTAATAACGAACTTTCAAACAATATAGCGTCACAGACGTAGTTCCACCGAAAACGATAGAAAATCAGAAGAATTATATATAAGAATCCATCGCCGAACTTCAACAATATAGTCTAACGTACATCAACAACGATACCTGAAATTCTACAGCCAGAAACGAGCGCAGTGAGTAATTAGGCACCGAAGACGAAGTCCGAGGAAAATCTTCGATAGCGTCTGCGTAAACAGCCACCTACACCGCCATCATTTTGTGCTGCACCCGAACATTTTTGGATCACCGAGGATCTTCCCAATTCACACAGACGATCTACAAACATACATCAGCATCATTATTATAACAGGTTTTCAGATAATATTTATTTTTTTTTTCAAAAATTAAATTCTTTAAACTTTTATTTTATAATCTTCTCGAATTATTTACCTAATCTACCACGTCCTGTCATGATCTTTATATTTAATTAAACAACCTATTTATATCTTAGAGATAACAATAAAAGGGTACTCACCATAATTGTAATAAGAGTATTCACATTTATATTCATATTATTTATTAGTTTAACACACATAACCTCTTTTCACATTAGTAACACCTTGTTGTTTATGCGTATATGCAGTTTCGTTAATATCACATTTGTAATACGTTATATTTTTACAGTTTCCTTTAATTTAATAAACATAATATTTTTAATTTTACATGAATCTTTTATTTGTTCATATTTATTTGTAGGAGTTATTATATTAAGCGTCAACATTAATATCATTCTCTTTTTTGGAAGCAACAACCTAAAACTCACAACGAGCCCGAGATCACCCACATTTAGTAAAGTTTTATTAAATATAGTTTCTTGCTTTCCGACTAGTTGGCTATTTGAGATAAAGATAGCGCAATCTGGGGTGAGATTTTATAAATTAAGGCGCCCGACTAATCTTTTCAAATACATAATTTTATCTTACACTTTTATCTCATTAACATTTTATAATCTCACCACAGCCCAGTAAAGGGGGCCGTTATCAATATATATATATATGGTAGATTTAATTAGTTGGCGATTTAAGGTCTGGTTTTACTTAAAAATGCTTATATTTAAAACAATCGGCAAGTGATGCCTTTCTCAAAGAATTTAAAATATAAATGACAGTATATTAATGTCATACTTATACATTTGTAGTTGTCATGGATAAAATTATTCAAAGATACATTCAGTTTAATAATAATAAATTATGCCTTAGTATTCAAAAAATAGTTAGACAACAAAAACGGGGAATGGCAAGGCATGAGTTATTATTATGTATGTGCCCGTGGAGCGGCTTAAGATGTTAAGCTGTCGGCATTCGCCTTAAACGAGAAGGAAAACCACGAAAACCTACTCGGACAGCCAGTCAGGGATCCAAACACGGAACTGTCAGCATGATAAGCAAATGTACAGATATTTAAATAAAACATAAGATAAATATTTATATAGCAGCAACATATTATGATGGTAAATTGCAGATCGTTACATAATAAGTTGTAGTATACATATGCTGCTTAAATTTTTTATATCACTTCTGTTGTTAACTGAATTTTTTTCCTGTTTAAGCAGGAATATATAAAAGGAGACATATAGTGGACTTAATTTTGGTACTTCACTTATTTATGTTAGAAATTACTTCGTTACAATAACTAAATTGTTTCATCAGATTGTCGATGTCGAAGAGAGTTATTGAAGTTTTTAATTAAAAATTCATCTTTCATTGTAATATACAAAAATCTGAATACTCAATCCGAAATCCGAAATCCGAAATCCGAAATCCGAAATTCGAAATCCGAGATCCGAGATCCGAGATCCGAGATCCGAGATCCGAGATCCGAGATCCGAGATCCGAGATCCGAGATCCGAGATCCGAGATCCGAGATCCGAGATCCGAGATCCGAGATCCGAGATCCGAGATCCGAGATCCGAGATCCGAGATCCGAGATCCGAGATCCGAGATCCGAGATCCGAGATCCGAGATCCGAGATCCGAGATCCGAGATCCGAGATCCGAGATCCGAGATCCGAAATCCGAAATCCGAAATCCGAAATCCGAAATCCGAAATCCGAAATCCGAAATCCGAAATCCGAAATCCGAAATCCGAAATCCGAAATCCGAAATCCGAAATCCGAAATCCGAAATCCGAAATCCGAAATCCGAAATCCGAAATCCGAAATCCGAAATCCGAAATCCGAAATCCGAAATCCGAAATCCGAAATCCGAAATCCGAAATCCGAAATCCGAAATCCGACATCCGAGATACGACATCCGAGATCCGACATCCGACATCCGAGATCCGAGATCCGAGATCCGAGATCCGAGATCCGAGATCCGAGATCCGAGATCCGAGATCCGAGATCCGAGATCCGAGATCCGAGATCCGAGATCCGAGATCCGAGATCCGAGATCCGAGATCCGAGATCCGAGATCCGAGATCCGAGATCCGAGATCCGAGATCCGAGATCCGAGATCCGAGATCCGAGATCCGAGATCCGAGATCCGAGATCCGAGATCCGAGATCCGAGATCCGAGATCCGAGATCCGAGATCCGAGATCCGAGATCCGAGATCCGAGATCCGAGATCCGAGATCCGAGATCCGAGATCCGAGATCCGAGATCCGAGATCCGAGATCCGAGATCCGAGATCCGAGATCCGAGATCCGAGATCCGAAATCCGAAATCCGAAATCCGAGATCCGAAATCCGAAATCCGAAATCCGAAATCCGAAATCCGAAATCCGAAATCCGAAATCCGAAATCCGAAATCCGACGAAATCCGAAATCCGAAATCCGAAATCCGAAATCCGACGAAATCCGAAATCCGAAATCCGAAATCCGAAATCCGAAATCCGAGATCCGAAATCCGAAATCCGAAATCCGAAATCCGAAATCCGAAATCCGAAATCCGAAATCCGAAATCCGAAATCCGAAATCCGAGATCCGAGATCCGAGATCCAAAATCCGAAATCCGAGATCCGAGATCCGAGATCCGAGATCCGAGATCCGAGATCCGAGATCCGAGATCCGAGATCCGAGATCCGAGATCCGAGATCCGAGATCCGAGATCCGAGATCCGAGATCCGAGATCCGAGATCCGAGATCCGAGATCCGAGATCCGAGATCCGAGATCCGAGATCCGAGATCCGAGATCCGAGATCCGAGATCCGAGATCCGAGATCCGAGATCCGAGATCCGAGATCCGAGATCCGAGATCCGAGATCCGAGATCCGAGATCCGAGATCCGAGATCCGAGATCCGAGATCCGAGATCCGAGATCCGAGATCCGAGATCCGAGATCCGAGATCCGAGATCCGAGATCCGAGATCCGAGATCCGAGATCCGAGATCCGAGATCCGAGATCCGAGATCCGAGATTCGAGATTCGAGATTCGAGATCCGAAATCCGAAATCCGAAATCCGAAATCCGAAATCCGAAATCCGACGAAATCCGACGAAATCCGACGAAATCCGAAATCCGAGATCCGAGATCCGAGATCCGAGATCCGAGATCCGAAATTCGAAATCCGAAATCCGAAATCCGAAATCCGAAATCCGAAATCCGAAATCCGAAATCCGAAATCCGAAATCCGAAATCCGAAATCCGAAATCCGAAATCCGAAATCCGAAATCCGAAATCCGAAATCCGAAATCCGAAATCCGAAATCCGAAATCCGAAATCCGAAATCCGAAATCCGAAATCCGAAATCCGAAATCCGAAATCCGAAATCCGAAATCCGAAATCCGAAATCCGAAATCCGAAATCCGAAATCCGAAATCCGAAATCCGAAATCCGAAATCCGAAATCCGAAATCCGAAATCCGAAATCCGAAATCCGAAATCCGAAATCCGAAATCCGAAATCCGAAATCCGAAATCCGAAATCCGAAATCCGAAATCCGAAATCCGAAATCCGACGAAATCCGAAATCCGACGAAATCCGAGATCCGAGATCCGAGACCCGAGATCCGAGATCCGAGATCCGAGATCCGAGATCCGAGATCCGAGATCCGAGATCCGAGATCCGAGATCCGAGATCCGAAATCCGAAATCCGAAATCCGAAATCCGAAATCCGAAATCCGAAATCCGAAATCCGAAATCCGAAATCCGAAATCCGAAATCCCAAATCCCAAATCCCAAATCCCAAATCCCAAATCCCAAATCCGAAATCCCAAATCCCAAATCCCAAATCCCAAATCCGAAATCCGAAATCCGAAATCCGAAATCCGAAATCCGAAATCCGAAATTGGAAATCCGAAATCCGAAATCCGAAATCCGAAATCCGAAATCCGAAATCCGAAATCCGAAATCCGAAATCCGAAATCCGAAATCCGAAATCCGAAATCCGAAATCCGAAATCCGAAATCCGAAATCCGAAATCCGAAATCCGAAATCCGAAATCCGAAATCCGAAATCCGAAATCCGAAATCCGAAATCCGAAATTCGAAATCCGAGATCCGAGATCCGAGATCCGAGATCCGAGATCCGAGATCCGAGATCCGAGATCCGAGATCCGAGATCCGAGATCCGAGATCCGAGATCCGAGATCCGAGATCCGAGATCCGAGATCCGAGATCCGAGATCCGAGATCCGAGATCCGAGATCCGAGATCCGAGATCCGAGATCCGAGATCCGAGATCCGAGATCCGAGATCCGAGATCCGAGATCCGAGATCCGAGATCCGAGATCCGAGATCCGAGATCCGAGATCCGAGATCCGAGATCCGAGATCCGAGATCCGAGATCCGAGATCCGAGATCCGAGATCCGAGATCCGAGATCCGAGATCCGAGATCCGAGATCCGAGATCCGAAATCCGAAATCCAAAATCCGAAATCCGAAATCCGAAATCCGAGATCCGAGATCCGAGATCCGAGATCCGAGATCCGAGATCCGAGACCCGAGATCCGAGATCCGAGATCCGAGATCCGAGATCCGAGATTCGAGATTCGAGATTCGAGATTCGAGATTCGAGATTCGAGATTCGAGATCCGAAATCCGAAATCCGAAATCCGAAATCCGAAATCCGAAATCCGAAATCCGAAATCCGAAATCCGAAATCCGAAATCCGAAATCCGAAATCCGAAATCCGAAATCCGAAATCCGAAATCCGAAATCCGAAATCCGAAATCCGAAATCCGAAATCCGAAATCCGAAATCCGAAATCCGAAATCCGAAATCCGAAATCCGAAATCCGAAATCCGAAATCCGAAATCCGAAATCCGAAATCCGAAATCCGAAATCCGAAATCCGAAATCCGAAATCCGAAATCCGAAATCCGAAATCCGAAATCCGAAATCCGAAATCCGAAATCCGAAATCCGAAATCCGAAATCCGAAATCCGAAATCCGAAATCCGAAATCCGAAATCCGAAATCCGAAATCCGAAATCCGAAATCCGAAATCCGAAATCCGAAATCCGAAATCCGAAATCCGAAATCCGACATCCGAGATCCGAGATCCGAGATCCGAGATCCGAGATCCGAGATCCGAGATCCGAGATCCGAGATCCGAGATCCGAGATCCGAGATCCGAGATCCGAGATCCGAGATCCGAGATCCGAGATCCGAGATCCGAGATCCGATATCCGAGATCCGAGATCCGAGATCCGAGATCCGAGATCCGAGATCCGAGATCCGAGATCCGAGATCCGAGATCCGAGATCCGAGATCCGAAATCCGAGATCCGAGATCCGAGATCCGAGATCCGAGATCCGAGATCCGAGATCCGAGATCCGAAATCCGAAATCCGAAATCCGAACCGAAATCCGAAATCCGAAATCCGAAATCCGAAATCCGAAATCCGAAATCCGAAATCCGAAATCCGAAATCCGAAATCCGAAATCCGAAATCCGAAATCCGAAATCCGAAATCCGAAATCCGAAATCCGAAATCCGAAATCCGAAATCCGAAATCCGAAATCCGAAATCCGAAATCCGAAATCCGAAATCCGAAATCCGAAATCCGAAATCCGAAATCCGAAATCCGAAATCCGAAATCCGAAATCCGAAATCCGAAATCCGAAATCCGAAATCCGAAATCCGAAATCCGAAATCCGAAATCCGAAATCCGAAATCCGAAATCCGAAATCCGAAATCCGAAATCCGAAATCCGAAATCCGAAATCCGAAATCCGAAATCCGAAATCCGAAATCCGAAATCCGAAATCCGAAATCCGAAATCCGAAATCCGAAATCCGAAATCCGAAATCCGAAATCCGAAATCCGAAATCCGAAATCCGACGAAATCCGAAATCCGACGAAATCCGAGATCCGAGATCCGAGACCCGAGATCCGAGATCCGAGATCCGAGACCCGAGATCCGAGATCCGAGATCCGAGATCCGAGATCCGAGATCCGAAATCCGAAATCCGAAATCCGAAATCCGAAATCCGAAATCCGAAATCCGAAATCCGAAATCCGAAATCCGAAATCCGAAATCCGAAATCCGAAATCCGAAATCCGAAATCCGAAATCCGAAATCCGAAATCCCAAATCCCAAATCCCAAATCCCAAATCCGAAATCCGAAATCCGAAATCCCAAATCCCAAATCCGAAATCCGAAATCCGAAATCCGAAATCCGAAATCCGAAATCCGAAATCCGAAATCCGAAATCCGAAATCCGAAATCCGAAATCCGAAATCCGAAATCCGAAATCCGAAATCCGAAATCCGAAATCCGAAATCCGAAATCCGAAATCCGAAATCCGAAATCCGAAATCCGAAATCCGAAATCCGAAATCCGAAATCCGAAATCCGAAATCCGAAATCCGAAATCCGAAATCCGAAATCCGAAATCCGAAATCCGAAATCCGAAATCCGAAATCCGAAATCCGAGATCCGAGATCCGAGATCCGAGATCCGAGATCCGAGATCCGAGATCCGAGATCCGAGATCCGAGATCCGAGATCCGAGATCCGAGATCCGAGATCCGAGATCCGAGATCCGAGATCCGAGATCCGAGATCCGAGATCCGAGATCCGAGATCCGAGATCCGAGATCCGAGATCCGAGATCCGAGATCCGAGATCCGAGATCCGAGATCCGAGATCCGAGATCCGAGATCCGAGATCCGAGATCCGAGATCCGAGATCCGAGATCCGAGATCCGAGATCCGAGATCCGAGATCCGAGATCCGAGATCCGAGATCCGAGATCCGAGATCCGAGATCCGAGATCCGAGATCCGAGATCCGAGATCCGAGATCCGAGATCCGAGATCCGAGATCCGAGATCCGAGATCCGAGATCCGAGATCCGAGATCCGAGATCCGAGATCCGAGATCCGAGATCCGAGATCCGAGATCCGAGATCCGAGATCCGAGATCCGAGATCCGAGATCCGAGATCCGAGATCCGAGATCCGAGATCCGAGATCCGAGATCCGAGATCCGAGATCCGAGATCCGAGATCCGAGATCCGAGATCCGAGATCCGAGATCCGAGATCCGAGATCCGAGATCCGAGATCCGAGATCCGAGATCCGAGATCCGAGATCCGAGATCCGAGATCCGAGATCCGAGATCCGAGATCCGAGATCCGAGATCCGAGATCCGAAATCCGAAATCCGAAATCCGAAATCCGAAATCCGAAATCCGAAATCCGAAATCCGAAATCCGAAATCCGAAATCCGAAATCCGAAATCCGAAATCCGAAATCCGAAATCCGAAATCCGAAATCCGACGAAATCCGAAATCCGAAATCCGAAATCCGAAATCCGACGAAATCCGAAATCCGACGAAATCCGAAATCCGAAATCCGAAATCCGAAATCCGAAATCCGAGATCCGAAATCCGAAATCCGAAATCCGAAATCCGAAATCCGAAATCCGAAATCCGAGATCCGAGATCCGAGATCCAAAATCCGAAATCCGAAATCCGAGATCCGAGATCCGAGATCCGAGATCCGAGATCCGAGATCCGAGACCCGAGATCCGAGATCCGAGATCCGAGATCCGAGATCCGAGATCCGAGATTCGAGATTCGAGATTCGAGATTCGAGATTCGAGATTCGAGATCCGAGATCCGAAATCCGAAATCCGAAATCCGAAATCCGAAATCCGAAATCCGAAATCCGAAATCCGAAATCCGAAATCCGAAATCCGAAATCCGAAATCCGAAATCCGAAATCCGAAATCCGAAATCCGAAATCCGAAATCCGAAATCCGAAATCCGAAATCCGAAATCCGAAATAAGAAATCCGAAATCCGAAATCCGAAATCCGACGAAATCCGACGAAATCCGAAATCCGAGATCCGAGACCCGAGATCCGAGATCCGAGATCCGAGATCCGAGATCCGAGATCCGAAATCCGAAATCCGAAATCCGAAATCCGAAATCCGAAATCCGAAATCCGAAATCCGACGAAATCCGACGAAATCCGACGAAATCCGAAATCCGAAATCCGAAATCCGAAATCCGAAATCCGAAATCCGAAATCCGAAATCCGAAATCCGAAATCCGAAATCCGAAATCCGAAATCCGAAATCCGAAATCCGAAATCCGAAATCCGAAATCCGAAATCCGAAATCCGAAATCCGAAATCCGAAATCCGAAATCCGAAATCCGAAATCCGAAATCCGAAATCCGAAATCCGAAATCCGAAATCCGAAATCCGAAATCCGAAATCCGAAATCCGAAATCCGAAATCCGAAATCCGAAATCCGAAATCCGAAATCCGAAATCCGAAATTCGAGATCCGACATCCGACATCCGAGATCCGAGATCCGAGATCCGAGATCCGAGATCCGAGATCCGAGATCCGAGATCCGAGATTCGAGATCCGAGATCCGAAATCCGAGATCCGAAATCCGAAATCCGAAATCCGAAATCCGAAATCCGAAATCCGAAATCCGAAATCCGAAATCCGAAATCCGAAATCCGAAATCCGAAATCCGAAATCCGAAATCCGAAATCCGAAATCCGAAATCCGAAACCCGAAATCCGAAATCCGAAATCCGAAATCCGAAATCCGAAATCCGAAATCCGAAATCCGAAATCCGAAATCCGAAATCCGAAATCCGAAATCCGAAATCCGAAATCCGAAATCCGAAATCCGAAATCCGAAATCCGAGATCCGAGATCCGAAATCCGAAATCCGAAATCCGAAATCCGAAATCCGAAATCCGAAATCCGAAATCCGAAATCCGAAATCCGAAATCCGAAATCCGAAATCCGAAATCCGAAATCCGAAATCCGAAATCCGAAATCCGAAATCCGAAATCCGAAATCCGAAATCCGAAATCCGAAATCCGAAATCCGAAATCCGAAATCCGAAATCCGAAATCCGAAATCCGAAATCCGAAATCCGAAATTCGAGATCCGACATCCGACATCCGACATCCGACATCCGACATCCGACATCCGAGATCCGAGATCCGAGATCCGAGATCCGAGATCCGAGATCCGAGATCCGAGATCCGAGATCCGAGATCCGAGATCCGAGATCCGAGATCCGAGATCCGAGATCCGAGATCCGAGATCCGAGATCCGAGATCCGAAATCCGAGATCCGAAATCCGAAATCCGAAATCCGAAATCCGAAATCCGAAATCCGAAATCCGAAATCCGAAATCCGAAATCCGAAATCCGAAATCCGAAATCCGAAATCCGAGATCCGAGATCCGAGATCCGAGATCCGAGATCCGAGATCCGAGATCCGAGATCCGAGATCCGAGATCCGAGATCCGAGATCCGAGATCCGAGATCCGAGATCCGAGATCCGAGATCCGAGATCCGAGATCCGAGATCCGAGATCCGAGATCCGAGATCCGAGATCCGAGATCCGAGATCCGAGATCCGAGATCCGAGATCCGAGATCCGAGATCCGAGATCCGAGATCCGAGATCCGAGATCCGAGATCCGAGATCCGAGATCCGAGATCCGAGATCCGAGATCCGAGATCCGAGATCCGAGATCCGAGATCCGAGATCCGAGATCCGAGATCCGAGATCCGAGATCCGAAATCCGAAATCCGAAATCCGAAATCCGAAATCCGAAATCCGAAATCCGAAATCCGAAATCCGAAATCCGAAATCCGAAATCCGAAATCCGAAATCCGAAATCCGAAATCCGAAATCCGAAATCCGAAATCCGAAATCCGAAATACGAAATCCGAAATCCGAAATCCGAAATCCGAAATCCGAAATCCGAAATCCGAAATCCGAAATCCGAAATCCGAAATCCGAAATCCGAAATCCGAAATCCGAAATCCGAAATCCGAAATCCGAAATCCGAAATCCGAAATCCGAAATCCGAAATCCGAAATCCGAAATCCGACGAAATCCGAAATCCGAAATCCGACGAAATCCGACGAAATCCGAGATCCGAGATCCGAGACCCGAGATCCGAGATCCGAGATCCGAGACCCGAGATCCGAGATCCGAGATCCGAAATCCGAAATCCGAAATCCGAAACCCGAAATCCCAAATCCCAAATCCCAAATCCCAAATCCCAAATCCCAAATCCCAAATCCCAAATCCCAAATCCCAAATCCCAAATCCCAAATCACAAATCCCAAATCCCAAATCCCAAATCCCAAATCCCAAATCCCAAATCCCAAATCCCAAATCCCAAATCCCAAATCCCAAATCCCAAATCCCAAATCCCAAATCCCAAATCCCAAATCCCAAATCCCAAATCCCAAATCCCAAATCCCAAATCCCAAATCCCAAATCCCAAATCCCAAATCCCAAATCCCAAATCCCAAATCCCAAATCCCAAATCCCAAATCCCAAATCCCAAATCCCAAATCCCAAATCCCAAATCCCAAATCCCAAATCCGAAATCCGAAATCCGAAATCCGAAATCCGAAATCCGAAATCCGAAATCCGAAATCCGAAATCCGAAATCCGAAATCCGAAATCCGAAATCCGAAATCCGAAATCCGAAATCCGAAATCCGAAATCCGAAATCCGAAATCCGAAATCCGAAATCCGAAATCCGAAATCCGAAATCCGAAATCCGAAATCCGAAATCCGAAATCCGAAATCCGAAATCCGAAATCCGAAATCCGAAATCCGAAATCCGACATCCGAGATCCGAGATCCGAGATCCGAGATCCGAAATCCGAGATCCGAGATCCGAGATCCGAGATCCGAGATCCGAGATCCGAGATACGAGATCCGAGATCCGAGATCCGAGATCCGAGATCCGAGATCCGAGATCCGAGATCCGAGATCCGAGATCCGAGATCCGAGATCCGAGATCCGAGATCCGAGATCCGAGATCCGAGATCCGAGATCCGAGATCCGAGATCCGAGATCCGAGATCCGAGATCCGAGATCCGAAATCCGAAATCCGAAATCCGAAATCCGAAATCCGAAATCCGAAATCCGAAATCCGAAATCCGAAATCCGAAATCCGAAATCCGAAATCCGAAATCCGAAATCCGAAATCCGAAATCCGAAATCTGAAATCCGAAATCCGAAATCCGAAATCCGAAATCCGAAATCCGAAATCCGAAATCCGAAATCCGAAATCCGAAATCCGAAATCCGAAATCCGAAATCCGACGAAATCCGAAATCCGACGAAATCCGAAATCCGACGAAATCCGAAATCCGACGAAATCCGAGATCCGAGATCCGAGACCCGAGATCCGAGATCCGAGATCCGAGATCCGAGATCCGAGATCCGAAATCCGAAATCCGAAATCCGAAATCCGAAATCCGAAATCCGAAATCCGAAATCCGAAATCCGAAATCCGAAATCCGAAATCCGAAATCCGAAATCCGAAATCCGAAATCCGAAATCCGAAATCCGAAATCCGAAATCCGAAATCCGAAATCCGAAATCCGTAATCCGAAATCCGAAATCCGAAATCCGAAAACCGAAATCCGAAATCCGAAATCCGAAATCCGAAATCCGAAATCCGAAATCCGAAATCCGAAATCCGACATCCGAGATCCGACATCCGAGATCCGAGATCCGAGATCCGAGATCCGAGATCCGAGATCCGAGATCCGAGATCCGAGATCCGAGATCCGAGATCCGAGATCCGAGATCCGAGATCCGAGATCCGAGATCCGAGATCCGAGATCCGAGATTCGAGATTCGAGATTCGAGATTCGAGATTCGAGATTCGAGATCCGAAATCCGAAATCCGAAATCCGAAATCCGAAATCCGAAATCCGAAATCCGAAATCCGAAATCCGAAATCCGAAATCCGAAATCCGAAATCCGAAATCCGAAATCCGAAATCCGAAATCCGAAATCCGAAATCCGAAATCCGAAATCCGAAATCCGAAATCCGAAATCCGAAATCCGAAATCCGAAATCCGAAATCCGAAATCCGAAATCCGAAATCCGAAATCCGAAATCCGAAATCCGAAATCCGAAATCCGAAATCCGAAATCCGAAATCCGAAATCCGAAATCCGAAATCCGAAATCCGAAATCCGAAATCCGAAATCCGAAATCCGAAATCCGAAATCCGAAATCCGAAATCCGAAATCCGAAATCCGAAATCCGAAATCCGAAATCCGAAATCCGAAATCCGAAATCCGAAATCCGAAATCCGAAATCCGAAATCCGAAATCCGAAATCCGAAATCCGAAATCCGAAATCCGAGGAAATCCGACGAAATCCGAAATCCGAAATCCGAGATCCGAGACCCGAGATCCGAGATCCGAGATCCGAGATCCGAGATCCGAGATCCGAGATCCGAGATCCGAGATCCGAGATCCGAGATCCGAAATCCGAAATCCGAAATCCGAAATCCGAAATCCGAAATCCGAAATCCGAAATCCGAAATCCGACGAAATCCGACGAAATCCGACGAAATCCGAAATCCGAGATCCGAGACCCGAGATCCGAGATCCGAGATCCGAGATCCGAGATCCGAGATCCGAGATCCGAGATCCGAAATCCGAAATCCGAAATCCGAAATCCGAAATCCGAAATCCGAAATCCGAAATCCGAAATCCGAAATCCGAAATCCGAAATCCGAAATCCGAAATCCGAAATCCGAAATCCGAAATCCGAAATCCGAAATCCGAAATCCGAAATCCGAAATCCGAAATCCGAAATCCGAAATCCGAAATCCGAAATCCGAAATCCGAAATCCGAAATCCGAAATCCGAAATCCGAAATCCGAAATCCGAAATCCGAAATCCGAAATCCGAAATCCGAAATCCGAAATCCGAAATCCGAAATCCGAAATCCGAAATCCGAAATCCGAAATCCGAAATCCGAAATCCGAAATCCGAAATCCGAAATCCGAAATCCGAAATCCGAAATCCGAAATCCGAAATCCGAAATCCGAAATCCGAAATCCGAAATCCGAAATCCGAAATCCGAAATCCGAAATCCGAAATCCGAAATCCGAAATCCGAAATCCGAAATCCGAAATCCGAAATCCGAAATCCGACATCCGAGATCCGAGATCCGAGATCCGAGATCCGAGATCCGAGATCCGAGATCCGAGATCCGAGATCCGAGATCCGAGATCCGAGATCCGAGATCCGAGATCCGAGATCCGAGATCCGAGATCCGAGATCCGAGATCCGAGATCCGAGATCCGAGATCCGAGATCCGAGATCCGAGATCCGAGATCCGAGATCCGAGATCCGAGATCCGAGATCCGAGATCCGAGATCCGAGATCCGAGATCCGAGATCCGAGATCCGAGATCCGAGATCCGAGATCCGAGATCCGAGATCCGAGATCCGAGATCCGAGATCCGAGATCCGAGATCCGAGATCCGAGATCCGAGATCCGAAATCCGAAATCCGAAATCCGAAATCCGAAATCCGAAATCCGAAATCCGAAATCCGAAATCCGAAATCCGAAATCCGAAATCCGAAATCCGAAATCCGAAATCCGAAATCCGAAATCCGAAATCCGAAATCCGAAATCCGAAATCCGAAATCCGAAATCCGAAATCCGAAATCCGAAATCCGAAATCCGAAATCCGAAATCCGAAATCCGAAATCCGAAATCCGAAATCCGAAATCCGAAATCCGACGAAATCCGAAATCCGAAATCCGACGAAATCCGACGAAATCCGAGATCCGAGATCCGAGACCCGAGATCCGAGATCCGAGATCCGAGACCCGAGATCCGAGATCCGAGATCCGAGATCCGAAATCCGAAATCCGAAATCCGAAACCCGAAATCCGAAATCCCAAATCCCAAATCCCAAATCCCAAATCCCAAATCCCAAATCCCAAATCCCAAATCCCAAATCCCAAATCCCAAATCCCAAATCCCAAATCCCAAATCCCAAATCCCAAATCCCAAATCCCAAATCCCAAATCCCAAATCCCAAATCCCAAATCCCAAATCCCAAATCCCAAATCCCAAATCCCAAATCCCAAATCCCAAATCCCAAATCCCAAATCCCAAATCCCAAATCCCAAATCCCAAATCCCAAATCCCAAATCCCAAATCCCAAATCCCAAATCCCAAATCCCAAATCCCAAATCCCAAATCCGAAATCCGAAATCGGAAATCCGAAATCCGAAATCCGAAATCCGAAATCCGAAATCCGAAATCCGAAATCCGAAATCCGAAATCCGAAATCCGAAATCCGAAATCCGAAATCCGAAATCCGAAATCCGAAATCCGAAATCCGAAATCCGAAATCCGAAATCCGAAATCCGAAATCCGAAATCCGAAATCCGAAATCCGAAATCCGAAATCCGAAATCCGAAATCCGAAATCCGAAATCCGAAATCCGAAATCCGAAATCCGAAATCCGACATCCGAGATCCGAGATCCGAGATCCGAAATCCGAGATCCGAGATCCGAGATCCGAGATCCGAGATCCGAGATCCGAGATCCGAGATCCGAGATCCGAGATCCGAGATCCGAGATCCGAGATCCGAGATCCGAGATCCGAGATCCGAGATCCGAGATCCGAGATCCGAGATCCGAGATCCGAAATCCGAAATCCGAAATCCGAAATCCGAAATCCGAAATCCGAAATCCGAAATCCGAAATCCGAAATCCGAAATCCGAAATCCGAAATCCGAAATCCGAAATCCGAAATCCGAAATCCGAAATCCGAAATCCGATATCCGAAATCCGAAATCCGAAATCCGAAATCCGAAATCCGAAATCCGAAATCCGAAATCCGAAATCCGACGAAATCCGAAATCCGACGAAATCCGAAATCCGACGAAATCCGAAATCCGACGAAATCCGAGATCCGAGATCCGAGACCCGAGATCCGAGATCCGAGATCCGAGATCCGAGATCCGAGATCCGAAATCCGAAATCCGAAATCCGAAATCCGAAATCCGAAATCCGAAATCCGAAATCCGAAATCCGAAATCCGAAATCCGAAATCCGAAATCCGAAATCCGAAATCCGAAATCCGAAATCCGAAATCCGAAATCCGAAATCCGAAATCCGAAATCCGTAATCCGAAATCCGAAATCCGAAATCCGAAAACCGAAATCCGAAATCCGAAATCCGAAATCCGAAATCCGAAATCCGAAATCCGAAATCCGACATCCGAGATCCGACATCCGAGATCCGAGATCCGAGATCCGAGATCCGAGATCCGAGATCCGAGATCCGAGATCCGAGATCCGAGATCCGAGATCCGAGATCCGAGATCCGAGATCCGAGATCCGAGATCCGAGATCCGAGATCCGAGATCCGAGATTCGAGATTCGAGATTCGAGATTCGAGATTCGAGATTCGAGATCCGAAATCCGAAATCCGAAATCCGAAATCCGAAATCCGAAATCCGAAATCCGAAATCCGAAATCCGAAATCCGAAATCCGAAATCCGAAATCCGAAATCCGAAATCCGAAATCCGAAATCCGAAATCCGAAATCCGAAATCCGAAATCCGAAATCCGAAATCCGAAATCCGAAATCCGAAATCCGAAATCCGAAATCCGAAATCCGAAATCCGAAATCCGAAATCCGAAATCCGAAATCCGAAATCCGAAATCCGAAATCCGAAATCCGAAATCCGAAATCCGAAATCCGAAATCCGAAATCCGAAATCCGAAATCCGAAATCCGAAATCCGAAATCCGAAATCCGAAATCCGAAATCCGAAATCCGAAATCCGAGGAAATCCGACGAAATCCGAAATCCGAAATCCGAGATCCGAGACCCGAGATCCGAGATCCGAGATCCGAGATCCGAGATCCGAGATCCGAGATCCGAGATCCGAAATCCGAAATCCGAAATCCGAAATCCGAAATCCGAAATCCGAAATCCGAAATCCGACGAAATCCGACGAAATCCGACGAAATCCGACGAAATCCGAAATCCGAGATCCGAGACCCGAGATCCGAGATCCGAGATCCGAGATCCGAGATCCGAAATCCGAAATCCGAAATCCGAAATCCGAAATCCGAAATCCGAAATCCGAAATCCGAAATCCGAAATCCGAAATCCGAAATCCGAAATCCGAAATCCGAAATCCGAAATCCGAAATCCGAAATCCGAAATCCGAAATCCGAAATCCGAAATCCGAAATCCGAAATCCGAAATCCGAAATCCGAAATCCGAAATCCGAAATCCGAAATCCGAAATCCGAAATCCGAAATCCGAAATCCGAAATCCGAAATCCGAAATCCGAAATCCGAAATCCGAAATCCGAAATCCGAAATCCGAAATCCGAAATCCGAAATCCGAAATCCGAAATCCGAAATCCGAAATCCGAAATCCGAAATCCGAAATCCGAAATCCGAAATCCGAAATCCGAAATCCGAAATCCGAAATCCGAAATCCGAAATCCGAAATCCGAAATCCGAAATCCGAAATCCGAAATCCGAAATCCGAAATCCGAAATCCGAAATCCGAAATCCGACATCCGAGATCCGAGATCCGAGATCCGAGATCCGAGATCCGAGATCCGAGATCCGAGATCCGAGATCCGAGATCCGAGATCCGAGATCCGAGATCCGAGATCCGAGATCCGAGATCCGAGATCCGAGATCCGAGATCCGAGATCCGAGATCCGAGATCCGAGATCCGAGATCCGAGATCCGAGATCCGAGATCCGAGATCCGAGATCCGAGATCCGAGATCCGAGATCCGAGATCCGAGATCCGAGATCCGAGATCCGAGATCCGAGATCCGAGATCCGAGATCCGAGATCCGAGATCCGAGATCCGAGATCCGAGATCCGAGATCCGAGATCCGAGATCCGAGATCCGAGATCCGAGATCCGAAATCCGAAATCCGAAATCCGAAATCCGAAATCCGAAATCCGAAATCCGAAATCCGAAATCCGAAATCCGAAATCCGAAATCCGAAATCCGAAATCCGAAATCCGAAATCCGAAATCCGAAATCCGAAATCCGAAATCCGAAATCCGAAATCCGAAATCCGAAATCCGAAATCCGAAATCCGAAATCCGAAATCCGAAATCCGAAATCCGAAATCCGAAATCCGAAATCCGAAATCCGAAATCCGAAATCCGAAATCCGAAATCCGAAATCCGAAATCCGAAATCCGAAATCCGAAATCCGAAATCCGAAATCCGAAATCCGAAATCCGAAATCCGAAATCCGAAATCCGAAATCCGAAATCCGAAATCCGAAATCCGAAATCCGAAATCCGAAATCCGAAATCCGAAATCCGAAATCCGAAATCCGAAATCCGAAATCCGAAATCCGAAATCCGAAATCCGACGAAATCCGAAATCCGAAATCCGACGAAATCCGACGAAATCCGAGATCCGAGATCCGAGACCCGAGATCCGAGACCCGAGATCCGAGATCCGAGATCCGAGATCCGAGATCCGAAATCCGAAATCCGAAATCCCAAATCCCAAATCCCAAATCCCAAATCCCAAATCCCAAATCCCAAATCCCAAATCCCAAATCCCAAATCCCAAATCCCAAATCCCAAATCCCAAATCCCAAATCCCAAATCCCAAATCCCAAATCCCAAATCCCAAATCCCAAATCCCAAATCCCAAATCCCAAATCCCAAATCCCAAATCCGAAATCCGAAATCCGAAATCCGAAATCCGAAATCCGAAATCCGAAATCCGAAATCCGAAATCCGAAATCCGAAATCCGAAATCCGAAATCCGAAATCCGAAATCCGAAATCCGAAATCCGAAATCCGAAATCCGAAATCCGAAATCCGAAATCCGAAATCCGAAATCCGAAATCCGAAATCCGAAATCCGAAATCCGAAATCCGAAATCCGAAATCCGAAATCCGAAATCCGAAATCCGAAATCCGAAATCCGAAATCCGAAATCCGAAATCCGAAATCCGAAATCCGACATCCGAAATCCGACATCCGACATCCGAGATCCGAGATCCGAAATCCGAGATCCGAGATCCGAGATCCGAGATCCGAGATCCGAGATCCGAGATCCGAGATCCGAGATCCGAGATCCGAGATCCGAGATCCGAGATCCGAGATCCGAGATCCGAAATCCGAAATCCGAAATCCGAAATCCGAAATCCGAAATCCGAAATCCGAAATCCGAAATCCGAAATCCGAAATCCGAAATCCGAAATCCGAAATCCGAAATCGGAAATCCGAAATCCGAAATCCGAAATCCGAAATCCGAAATCCGAAATCCGAAATCCGAAATCCGAAATCCGAAATCCGAAATCCGAAATCCGAAATCCGAAATCCGAAATCCGAAATCCGAAATCCGAAATCCGAAATCCGAAATCCGAAATCCGAAATCCGAAATCCGAAATCCGAAATCCGAAATCCGAAATCCGAAATCCGAAATCCGAAATCCGAAATCCGAAATCCGAAATCCGAAATCCGAAATCCGAAATCCGAAATCCGACGAAATCCGAAATCCGAAATCCGACGAAATCCGACGAAATCCGAGATCCGAGATCCGAGACCCGAGATCCGAGACCCGAGATCCGAGATCCGAGATCCGAGATCCGAGATCCGAAATCCGAAATCCCAAATCCCAAATCCCAAATCCCAAATCCCAAATCCCAAATCCCAAATCCCAAATCCCAAATCCCAAATCCCAAATCCCAAATCCCAAATCCCAAATCCCAAATCCCAAATCCCAAATCCCAAATCCCAAATCCCAAATCCCAAATCCCAAATCCCAAATCCCAAATCCCAAATCCCAAATCCGAAATCCCAAATCCGAAATCCCAAATCCGAAATCCGAAATCCGAAATCCGAAATCCGAAATCCGAAATCCGAAATCCGAAATCCGAAATCCGAAATCCGAAATCCGAAATCCGAAATCCGAAATCCGAAATCCGAAATCCGAAATCCGAAATCCGAAATCCGAAATCCGAAATCCGAAATCCGAAATCCGAAATCCGAAATCCGAAATCCGAAATCCGAAATCCGAAATCCGAAATCCGAAATCCGAAATCCGAAATCCGAAATCCGAAATCCGAAATCCGAAATCCGAAATCCGAAATCCGAAATCCGAAATCCGAAATCCGAAATCCGAAATCCGAAATCCGAAATCCGAAATCCGAAATCCGAAATCCGAAATCCGAAATCCGAAATCCGAAATCCGAAATCCGAAATCCGAAATCCGAAATCCGAAATCCGAAATCCGAAATCCGACATCCGAAATCCGACATCCGAGATCCGAGATCCGAAATCCGAGATCCGAGATCCGAGATCCGAGATCCGAGATCCGAGATCCGAGATCCGAGATCCGAGATCCGAGATCCGAGATCCGAGATCCGAGATCCGAGATCCGAGATCCGAGATCCGAGATCCGAGATCCGAGATCCGAGATCCGAGATCCGAGATCCGAGATCCGAGATCCGAGATCCGAGATCCGAGATCCGAGATCCGAAATCCGTAATCCGAAATCCGAAATCCGAAATCCGAACCGAAATCCGAAATCCGAAATCCGAAATCCGAAATCCGAAATCCGAAATCCGAAATCCGAAATCCGAAATCCGAAATCCGAAATCCGAAATCCGAAATCCGACATCCGAAATCCGACATCCGAGATCCGAGATCCGAAATCCGAGATCCGAGATCCGAGATCCGATATCCGAGATCCGAGATCCGAGATCCGAGATCCGAGATCCGAGATCCGAGATCCGAGATCCGAGATCCGAGATCCGAGATCCGAGATCCGAGATCCGAGATCCGAGATCCGAAATCCGTAATCCGAAATCCGAAATCCGAAATCCGAACCGAAATCCGAAATCCGAAATCCGAAATCCGAAATCCGAAATCCGAAATCCGAAATCCGAAATCCGAAATCCGAAATCCGAAATCCGAAATCCGAAATCCGAAATCCGAAATCCGAAATCCGAAATCCGAAATCCGAAATCCGAAATCCGAAATCCGAAATCCGAAATCCGAAATCCGAAATCCGAAATCCGAAATCCGAAATCCGAAATCCGAAATCCGAAATCCGAAATCCGAAATCCGAAATCCGAAATCCGAAATCCGAAATCCGAAATCCGAAATCCGAAATCCGAAATCCGAAATCCGAAATCCGAAATCCGAAATCCGAAATCCGAAATCCGAAATCCGAAATCCGAAATCCGAAATCCGAAATCCGAAATCCGAAATCCGAAATCCGAAATCCGAAATCCGAAATCCGAAATCCGAAATCCGAAATCCGAAATCCGAGATCCGAGATCCGAGACCCGAGATCCGAGATCCGAGACCCGAGATCCGAGATCCGAGATCCGATATCCGAGATCCGAGATCCGAGATCCGAGATCCGAGATCCGAGATCCGAAATCCGAAATCCGAAATCCGAAATCCGAAATCCGAAATCCGAAATCCGAAATCCGAAATCCGAAATCCGAAATCCGAAATCCGAAATCCGAAATCCGAAATCCGAAATCCGAAATCCGAAATCCGAAATCCGAAATCCGAAATCCGAAATCCGAAATCCCAAATCCCAAATCCGAAATCCGAAATCCGAAATCCGAAATCCGAAATCCGAAATCCGAAATCCGAAATCCGAAATCCGAAATCCGAAATCCGAAATCCGAAATCCGAAATCCGAAATCCGAAATCCGAAATCCGAAATCCGAAATCAGAAATCCGAAATCCGAAATCCGAAATCCGAAATCCGAAATCCGAAATCCGAAATCCGAAATCCGAAATCCGAAATCCGAAATCCGAAATCCGAAATCCGAAATCCGAAATCCGAAATCCGAAATCCGAAATCCGAAATCCGAAATCCGAAATCCGAAATCCGAAATCCGAAATCCGAGATCCTAGATCCTAGATCCGAGATCCGAGATCCGAGATCCGAGATCCGAGATCCGAGATCCGAGATCCGAGATCCGAGATCCGAGATCCGAGATCCGAGATCCGAGATCCGAGATCCGAGATCCGAGATCCGAGATCCGAGATCCGAGATCCGAGATCCGAGATCCGAGATCCGAGATCCGAGATCCGAGATCCGAGATCCGAGATCCGAGATCCGAGATCCGAGATCCGAGATCCGAGATCCGAGATCCGAGATCCGAGATCCGAGATCCGAGATCCGAGATCCGAGATCCGAGATCCGAGATCCGAGATCCGAGATCCGAGATCCGAGATCCGAGATCCGAGATCCGAGATCCGAAATCCGAAATCCGAAATCCGAAATCCGAAATCCGAAATCCGAAATCCGAAATCCGAAATCCGAAATCCGAAATCCGAAATCCGAAATCCGAAATCCGAAATCCGAAATCCGAAATCCGAAATCCGAAATCCGAAATCCGAAATCCGAAATCCGAAATCCGACGAAATCCGAAATCCGAAATCCGAAATCCGACGAAATCCGAAATCCGACGAAATCCGAAATCCGAAATCCGAAATCCGAAATCCGAAATCCGAGATCCGAAATCCGAAATCCGAAATCCGAAATCCGAAATCCGAAATCCGAGATCCGAGATCCAAAATCCGAAATCCGAAATCCGAGATCCGAGATCCGAGATCCGAGATCCGAGATCCGAGATCCGAGACCCGAGATCCGAGATCCGAGATCCGAGATCCGAGATCCGAGATCCGAGATTCGAGATTCGAGATTCGAGATTCGAGATTCGAGATTCGAGATCCGAAATCCGAAATCCGAAATCCGAAATCCGAAATTCGAAATCCGAAATCCGAAATCCGAAATCCGAAATCCGAAATCCGAAATCCGAAATCCGAAATCCGAAATCCGAAATCCGAAATCCGAAATCCGAAATCCGAAATCCGAAATCCGAAATCCGAAATCCGAAATCCGAAATCCGAAATCCGAAATCCGAAATCCGAAATCCGAAATCCGAAATCCGAAATCCGAAATCCGAAATCCGAAATCCGAAATCCGAAATCCGAAATCCGAAATAAGAAATCCGAAATCCGAAATCCGAAATCCGACGAAATCCGACGAAATCCGAAATCCGAGATCCGAGACCCGAGATCCGAGATCCGAGATCCGAGATCCGAGATCCGAGATCCGAAATCCGAAATCCGAAATCCGAAATCCGAAATCCGAAATCCGAAATCCGAAATCCGAAATCCGAAATCCGAAATCCGAAATCCGATATCCGAAATCCGAAATCCGACGAAATCCGACGAAATCCGACGAAATCCGAAATCCGAAATCCGAAATCCGAAATCCGAAATCCGAAATCCGAAATCAGAAATCCGAAATCCGAAATCCGAAATCCGAAATCCGAAATCCGAAATCCGAAATCCGAAATCCGAAATCCGAAATCCGAAATCCGAAATCCGAAATCCGAAATCCGACATCCGAGATCCGAGATCCGAGATCCGAGATCCGAGATCCGAGATCCGAGATCCGAGATCCGAGATCCGAGATCCGAGATCCGAGATCCGAGATCCGAGATCCGAGATCCGAGATCCGAGATCCGAGATCCGAGATCCGAGATCCGAGATCCGAGATCCGAAATCCGAAATCCGAAATCCGAAATCCGAAATCCGAAATCCGAAATCCGAAATCCGAAATCCGAAATCCGAAATCCGAAATCCGAAATCCGAAATCCGAAATCCGAAATCCGAAATCCGAAATCCGAAATCCGAAATCCGAAATCCGAAATCCGAAATCCGAAATCCGAAATCCGAAATCCGAAATCCGAAATCCGAAATCCGAAATCCGAAATCCGAAATCCGAAATCCGAAATCCGAAATCCGAAATCCGAAATCCGAAATCCGAAATCCGAAATCCGAAATCCGAAATCCGAAATCCGAAATCCGAAATCCGAAATCCGAAATCCGAAATCCGAAATCCGAAATCCGAAATCCGAAATCCGAAATCCGAAATCCGACGAAATCCGAAATCCGACGAAATCCGAGATCCGAGATCCGAGACCCGAGATCCGAGATCCGAGATCCGAGATCCGAGATCCGAGATCCGAGATCCGAGATCCGAGATCCGAGATCCGAAATCCGAAATCCGAAATCCGAAATCCGAAATCCGAAATCCGAAATCCGAAATCCGAAATCCGAAATCCGAAATCCGAAATCCCAAATCCCAAATCCCAAATCCCAAATCCCAAATCCCAAATCCCAAATCCCAAATCCGAAATCCCAAATCCCAAATCCCAAATCCCAAATCCCAAATCCGAAATCCGAAATCCGAAATCCGAAATCCGAAATCCGAAATCCGAAATCCGAAATCCGAAATCCGAAATCCGAAATCCGAAATCCGAAATCCGAAATCCGAAATCCGAAATCCGAAATCCGAAATCCGAAATCCGAAATCCGAAATCCGAAATCCGAAATCCGAAATCCGAAATCCGAAATCCGAAATCCGAAATCCGAAATCCGAAATCCGAAATCCGAAATCCGAAATCCGAAATCCGAAATTCGAAATCCGAGATCCGAGATCCGAGATCCGAGATCCGAGATCCGAGATCCGAGATCCGAGATCCGAGATCCGAGATCCGAGATCCGAGATCCGAGATCCGAGATCCGAGATCCGAGATCCGAGATCCGAGATCCGAGATCCGAGATCCGAGATCCGAGATCCGAGATCCGAGATCCGAGATCCGAGATCCGAGATCCGAGATCCGAGATCCGAGATCCGAGATCCGAGATCCGAGATCCGAGATCCGAGATCCGAGATCCGAGATCCGAGATCCGAGATCCGAGATCCGAGATCCGAGATCCGAGATCCGAGATCCGAGATCCGAGATCCGAGATCCGAGATCCGAGATCCGAGATCCGAGATCCGAGATCCGAGATCCGAGATCCGAGATCCGAGATCCGAGATCCGAAATCCGAAATCCAAAATCCGAAATCCGAAATCCGAAATCCGAGATCCGAGATCCGAGATCCGAGATCCGAGATCCGAGATCCGAGACCCGAGATCCGAGATCCGAGATCCGAGATCCGAGATCCGAGATCCGAGATTCGAGATTCGAGATTCGAGATTCGAGATTCGAGATTCGAGATTCGAGATCCGAAATCCGAAATCCGAAATCCGAAATCCGAAATCCGAAATCCGAAATCCGAAATCCGAAATCCGAAATCCGAAATCCGAAATCCGAAATCCGAAATCCGAAATCCGAAATCCGAAATCCGAAATCCGAAATCCGAAATCCGAAATCCGAAATCCGAAATCCGAAATCCGAAATCCGAAATCCGAAATCCGAAATCCGAAATCCGAAATCCGAAATCCGAAATCCGAAATCCGAAATCCGAAATCCGAAATCCGAAATCCGAAATCCGAAATCCGAAATCCGAAATCCGAAATCCGAAATCCGAAATCCGAAATCCGAAATCCGAAATCCGAAATCCGAAATCCGAAATCCGAAATCCGAAATCCGAAATCCGAAATCCGAAATCCGAAATCCGAAATCCGAAATCCGAAATCCGAAATCCGAAATCCGAAATCCGAAATCCGAAATCCGAAATCCGAAATCCGAAATCCGACATCCGAGATCCGAGATCCGAGATCCGAGATCCGAGATCCGAGATCCGAGATCCGAGATCCGAGATCCGAGATCCGAGATCCGAGATCCGAGATCCGAGATCCGAGATCCGAGATCCGAGATCCGAGATCCGAGATCCGAGATCCGATATCCGAGATCCGAGATCCGAGATCCGAGATCCGAGATCCGAGATCCGAGATCCGAGATCCGAGATCCGAGATCCGAGATCCGAGATCCGAGATCCGAAATCCGAGATCCGAGATCCGAGATCCGAGATCCGAGATCCGAGATCCGAGATCCGAGATCCGAAATCCGAAATCCGAAATCCGAACCGAAATCCGAAATCCGAAATCCGAAATCCGAAATCCGAAATCCGAAATCCGAAATCCGAAATCCGAAATCCGAAATCCGAAATCCGAAATCCGAAATCCGAAATCCGAAATCCGAAATCCGAAATCCGAAATCCGAAATCCGAAATCCGAAATCCGAAATCCGAAATCCGAAATCCGAAATCCGAAATCCGAAATCCGAAATCCGAAATCCGAAATCCGAAATCCGAAATCCGAAATCCGAAATCCGAAATCCGAAATCCGAAATCCGAAATCCGAAATCCGAAATCCGAAATCCGAAATCCGAAATCCGAAATCCGAAATCCGAAATCCGAAATCCGAAATCCGAAATCCGAAATCCGAAATCCGAAATCCGAAATCCGAAATCCGAAATCCGAAATCCGAAATCCGAAATCCGAAATCCGAAATCCGAAATCCGAAATCCGAAATCCGAAATCCGAAATCCGAAATCCGAAATCCGAAATCCGACGAAATCCGAAATCCGACGAAATCCGAGATCCGAGATCCGAGACCCGAGATCCGAGATCCGAGATCCGAGACCCGAGATCCGAGATCCGAGATCCGAGATCCGAGATCCGAGATCCGAGATCCGAGATCCGAAATCCGAAATCCGAAATCCGAAATCCGAAATCCGAAATCCGAAATCCGAAATCCGAAATCCGAAATCCGAAATCCGAAATCCCAAATCCCAAATCCCAAATCCCAAATCCCAAATCCGAAATCCGAAATCCGAAATCCCAAATCCCAAATCCGAAATCCGAAATCCGAAATCCGAAATCCGAAATCCGAAATCCGAAATCCGAAATCCGAAATCCGAAATCCGAAATCCGAAATCCGAAATCCGAAATCCGAAATCCGAAATCCGAAATCCGAAATCCGAAATCCGAAATCCGAAATCCGAAATCCGAAATCCGAAATCCGAAATCCGAAATCCGAAATCCGAAATCCGAAATCCGAAATCCGAAATCCGAAATCCGAAATCCGAAATCCGAAATCCGAAATCCGAAATCCGAAATCCGAAATCCGAAATCCGAAATCCGAAATCCGAAATCCGAAATCCGAAATCCGAGATCCGAGATCCGAGATCCGAGATCCGAGATCCGAGATCCGAGATCCGAGATCCGAGATCCGAGATCCGAGATCCGAGATCCGAGATCCGAGATCCGAGATCCGAGATCCGAGATCCGAGATCCGAGATCCGAGATCCGAGATCCGAGATCCGAGATCCGAGATCCGAGATCCGAGATCCGAGATCCGAGATCCGAGATCCGAGATCCGAGATCCGAGATCCGAGATCCGAGATCCGAGATCCGAGATCCGAGATCCGAGATCCGAGATCCGAGATCCGAGATCCGAGATCCGAGATCCGAGATCCGAGATCCGAGATCCGAGATCCGAGATCCGAGATCCGAGATCCGAGATCCGAGATCCGAGATCCGAGATCCGAGATCCGAGATCCGAGATCCGAGATCCGAGATCCGAGATCCGAGATCCGAGATCCGAGATCCGAGATCCGAGATCCGAGATCCGAGATCCGAGATCCGAGATCCGAGATCCGAGATCCGAGATCCGAGATCCGAGATCCGAGATCCGAGATCCGAGATCCGAGATCCGAGATCCGAGATCCGAGATCCGAGATCCGAGATCCGAGATCCGAGATCCGAGATCCGAGATCCGAGATCCGAGATCCGAGATCCGAGATCCGAGATCCGAGATCCGAGATCCGAGATCCGAGATCCGAGATCCGAGATCCGAGATCCGAGATCCGAAATCCGAAATCCGAAATCCGAAATCCGAAATCCGAAATCCGAAATCCGAAATCCGAAATCCGAAATCCGAAATCCGAAATCCGAAATCCGAAATCCGAAATCCGAAATCCGACGAAATCCGAAATCCGAAATCCGAAATCCGACGAAATCCGAAATCCGACGAAATCCGAAATCCGAAATCCGAAATCCGAAATCCGAAATCCGAGATCCGAAATCCGAAATCCGAAATCCGAAATCCGAAATCCGAAATCCGAAATCCGAGATCCGAGATCCGAGATCCAAAATCCGAAATCCGAAATCCGAGATCCGAGATCCGAGATCCGAGATCCGAGATCCGAGATCCGAGACCCGAGATCCGAGATCCGAGATCCGAGATCCGAGATCCGAGATCCGAGATTCGAGATTCGAGATTCGAGATTCGAGATTCGAGATTCGAGATTCGAGATCCGAAATCCGAAATCCGAAATCCGAAATCCGAAATCCGAAATCCGAAATCCGAAATCCGAAATCCGAAATCCGAAATCCGAAATCCGAAATCCGAAATCCGAAATCCGAAATTCGAAATCCGAAATCCGAAATCCGAAATCCGAAATCCGAAATCCGAAATCCGAAATCCGAAATCCGAAATCCGAAATCCGAAATAAGAAATCCGAAATCCGAAATCCGAAATCCGACGAAATCCGACGAAATCCGAAATCCGAGATCCGAGACCCGAGATCCGAGATCCGAGATCCGAGATCCGAGATCCGAGATCCGAAATCCGAAATCCGAAATCCGAAATCCGAAATCCGAAATCCGAAATCCGAAATCCGAAATCCGACGAAATCCGACGAAATCCGACGAAATCCGAAATCCGAAATCCGAAATCCGAAATCCGAAATCCGAAATCCGAAATCCGAAATCCGAAATCCGAAATCCGAAATCCGAAATCCGAAATCCGAAATCCGAAATCCGAAATCCGAAATCCGAAATCCGAAATCCGAAATCCGAAATCCGAAATCCGAAATCCGAAATCCGAAATCCGAAATCCGAAATCCGAAATCCGAAATCCGAAATCCGAAATCCGAAATCCGAAATCCGAAATCCGAAATCCGAAATCCGAAATCCGAAATCCGAAATCCGAAATCCGAAATCCGAAATCCGAAATCCGAAATCCGAAATCCGAAATCCGAAATCCGAAATTCGAGATCCGACATCCGACATCCGAGATCCGAGATCCGAGATCCGAGATCCGAGATCCGAGATCCGAGATCCGAGATCCGAGATTCGAGATCCGAGATCCGAAATCCGAGATCCGAAATCCGAAATCCGAAATCCGAAATCCGAAATCCGAAATCCGAAATCCGAAATCCGAAATCCGAAATCCGAAATCCGAAATCCGAAATCCGAAATCCGAAATCCGAAATCCGAAATCCGAAATCCGAAACCCGAAATCCGAAATCCGAAATCCGAAATCCGAAATCCGAAATCCGAAATCCGAAATCCGAAATCCGAAATCCGAAATCCGAAATCCGAAATCCGAAATCCGAAATCCGAAATCCGAAATCCGAAATCCGAAATCCGAGATCCGAGATCCGAAATCCGAAATCCGAAATCCGAAATCCGAAATCCGAAATCCGAAATCCGAAATCCGAAATCCGAAATCCGAAATCCGAAATCCGAAATCCGAAATCCGAAATCCGAAATCCGAAATCCGAAATCCGAAATCCGAAATCCGAAATCCGAAATCCGAAATCCGAAATCCGAAATCCGAAATCCGAAATCCGAAATCCGAAATCCGAAATCCGAAATCCGAAATCCGAAATCCGAAATCCGAAATCCGAAATCCGAAATCCGAAATCCGAAATCCGAAATCCGAAATCCGAAATCCGAAATTCGAGATCCGACATCCGACATCCGACATCCGACATCCGACATCCGAGATCCGAGATCCGAGATCCGAGATCCGAGATCCGAGATCCGAGATCCGAGATCCGAGATCCGAGATCCGAGATCCGAGATCCGAGATCCGAGATCCGAGATCCGAGATCCGAGATCCGAGATCCGAGATCCGAGATCCGAAATCCGAGATCCGAAATCCGAAATCCGAAATCCGAAATCCGAAATCCGAAATCCGAAATCCGAAATCCGAAATCCGAAATCCGAAATCCGAAATCCGAAATCCGAAATCCGAAATCCGAAATCCGAGATCCGAGATCCGAGATCCGAGATCCGAGATCCGAGATCCGAGATCCGAGATCCGAGATCCGAGATCCGAGATCCGAGATCCGAGATCCGAGATCCGAGATCCGAGATCCGAGATCCGAGATCCGAGATCCGAGATCCGAGATCCGAGATCCGAGATCCGAGATCCGAGATCCGAGATCCGAGATCCGAGATCCGAGATCCGAGATCCGAGATCCGAGATCCGAGATCCGAGATCCGAGATCCGAGATCCGAGATCCGAGATCCGAGATCCGAGATCCGAGATCCGAGATCCGAGATCCGAGATCCGAGATCCGAGATCCGAGATCCGAGATCCGAGATCCGAGATCCGAGATCCGAGATCCGAGATCCGAGATCCGAGATCCGAGATCCGAGATCCGAGATCCGAGATCCGAGATCCGAGATCCGAGATCCGAGATCCGAGATCCGAGATCCGAGATCCGAGATCCGAGATCCGAGATCCGAGATCCGAGATCCGAGATCCGAGATCCGAGATCCGAGATCCGAAATCCGAAATCCGAAATCCGAAATCCGAAATCCGAAATCCGAAATCCGAAATCCGAAATCCGAAATCCGAAATCCGAAATCCGAAATCCGAAATCCGAAATCCGAAATCCGAAATCCGAAATCCGAAATCCGAAATCCGAAATCCGAAATCCGAAATCCGAAATCCGAAATCCGAAATCCGAAATCCGAAATCCGAAATCCGAAATCCGAAATCCGAAATCCGAAATCCGAAATCCGAAATCCGAAATCCGAAATCCGAAATCCGAAATCCGAAATCCGAAATCCGAAATCCGAAATCCGAAATCCGAAATCCGAAATCCGACGAAATCCGAAATCCGAAATCCGACGAAATCCGACGAAATCCGAGATCCGAGATCCGAGACCCGAGATCCGAGATCCGAGATCCGAGACCCGAGATCCGAGATCCGAGATCCGAAATCCGAAATCCGAAATCCGAAACCCGAAATCCGAAATCCCAAATCCCAAATCCCAAATCCCAAATCCCAAATCCCAAATCCCAAATCCCAAATCCCAAATCCCAAATCCCAAATCCCAAATCCCAAATCCCAAATCCCAAATCCCAAATCCCAAATCCCAAATCCCAAATCCCAAATCCCAAATCCCAAATCCCAAATCCCAAATCCCAAATCCCAAATCCCAAATCCCAAATCCCAAATCCCAAATCCCAAATCCCAAATCCCAAATCCCAAATCCCAAATCCCAAATCCCAAATCCCAAATCCCAAATCCCAAATCCCAAATCCCAAATCCCAAATCCCAAATCCCAAATCCCAAATCCCAAATCCCAAATCCGAAATCCGAAATCCGAAATCCGAAATCCGAAATCCGAAATCCGAAATCCGAAATCCGAAATCCGAAATCCGAAATCCGAAATCCGAAATCCGAAATCCGAAATCCGAAATCCGAAATCCGAAATCCGAAATCCGAAATCCGAAATCCGAAATCCGAAATCCGAAATCCGAAATCCGAAATCCGAAATCCGAAATCCGAAATCCGAAATCCGAAATCCGAAATCCGAAATCCGAAATCCGAAATCCGAAATCCGAAATCCGAAATCCGAAATCCGACATCCGAGATCCGAGATCCGAGATCCGAGATCCGAAATCCGAGATCCGAGATCCGAGATCCGAGATCCGAGATCCGAGATCCGAGATCCGAGATCCGAGATCCGAGATCCGAGATCCGAGATCCGAGATCCGAGATCCGAGATCCGAGATCCGAGATCCGAGATCCGAGATCCGAGATCCGAGATCCGAGATCCGAGATCCGAGATCCGAGATCCGAGATCCGAGATCCGAGATCCGAAATCCGAAATCCGAAATCCGAAATCCGAAATCCGAAATCCGAAATCCGAAATCCGAAATCCGAAATCCGAAATCCGAAATCCGAAATCCGAAATCCGAAATCCGAAATCCGAAATCCGAAATCCGAAATCCGAAATCCGAAATCTGAAATCCGAAATCCGAAATCCGAAATCCGAAATCCGAAATCCGAAATCCGAAATCCGAAATCCGAAATCCGAAATCCGAAATCCGAAATCCGAAATCCGAAATCCGAAATCCGACGAAATCCGAAATCCGACGAAATCCGAAATCCGACGAAATCCGAAATCCGACGAAATCCGAGATCCGAGATCCGAGACCCGAGATCCGAGATCCGAGATCCGAGATCCGAGATCCGAGATCCGAAATCCGAAATCCGAAATCCGAAATCCGAAATCCGAAATCCGAAATCCGAAATCCGAAATCCGAAATCCGAAATCCGAAATCCGAAATCCGAAATCCGAAATCCGAAATCCGAAATCCGAAATCCGAAATCCGAAATCCGAAATCCGAAATCCGAAATCCGAAATCCGAAATCCGAAATCCGAAATCCGAAATCCGAAATCCGAAATCCGTAATCCGAAATCCGAAATCCGAAATCCGAAAACCGAAATCCGAAATCCGAAATCCGAAATCCGAAATCCGAAATCCGAAATCCGAAATCCGAAATCCGAAATCCGAAATCCGAAATCCGACATCCGAGATCCGACATCCGAGATCCGAGATCCGAGATCCGAGATCCGAGATCCGAGATCCGAGATCCGAGATCCGAGATCCGAGATCCGAGATCCGAGATCCGAGATCCGAGATCCGAGATCCGAGATTCGAGATTCGAGATTCGAGATTCGAGATTCGAGATTCGAGATCCGAAATCCGAAATCCGAAATCCGAAATCCGAAATCCGAAATCCGAAATCCGAAATCCGAAATCCGAAATCCGAAATCCGAAATCCGAAATCCGAAATCCGAAATCCGAAATCCGAAATCCGAAATCCGAAATCCGAAATCCGAAATCCGAAATCCGAAATCCGAAATCCGAAATCCGAAATCCGAAATCCGAAATCCGAAATCCGAAATCCGAAATCCGAAATCCGAAATCCGAAATCCGAAATCCGAAATCCGAAATCCGAAATCCGAAATCCGAAATCCGAAATCCGAAATCCGAAATCCGAAATCCGAAATCCGAAATCCGAAATCCGAAATCCGAAATCCGAAATCCGAGGAAATCCGACGAAATCCGAAATCCGAAATCCGAGATCCGAGACCCGAGATCCGAGATCCGAGATCCGAGATCCGAGATCCGAGATCCGAGATCCGAGATCCGAGATCCGAGATCCGAAATCCGAAATCCGAAATCCGAAATCCGAAATCCGAAATCCGAAATCCGAAATCCGAAATCCGACGAAATCCGACGAAATCCGACGAAATCCGAAATCCGAGATCCGAGACCCGAGATCCGAGATCCGAGATCCGAGATCCGAGATCCGAGATCCGAGATCCGAAATCCGAAATCCGAAATCCGAAATCCGAAATCCGAAATCCGAAATCCGAAATCCGAAATCCGAAATCCGAAATCCGAAATCCGAAATCCGAAATCCGAAATCCGAAATCCGAAATCCGAAATCCGAAATCCGAAATCCGAAATCCGAAATCCGAAATCCGAAATCCGAAATCCGAAATCCGAAATCCGAAATCCGAAATCCGAAATCCGAAATCCGAAATCCGAAATCCGAAATCCGAAATCCGAAATCCGAAATCCGAAATCCGAAATCCGAAATCCGAAATCCGAAATCCGAAATCCGAAATCCGAAATCCGAAATCCGAAATCCGAAATCCGAAATCCGAAATCCGAAATCCGAAATCCGAAATCCGAAATCCGAAATCCGAAATCCGAAATCCGAAATCCGAAATCCGAAATCCGAAATCCGAAATCCGAAATCCGAAATCCGAAATCCGAAATCCGAAATCCGAAATCCGAAATCCGAAATCCGAAATCCGAAATCCGAAATCCGAAATCCGAAATCCGAAATCCGAAATCCGACATCCGAGATCCGAGATCCGAGATCCGAGATCCGAGATCCGAGATCCGAGATCCGAGATCCGAGATCCGAGATCCGAGATCCGAGATCCGAGATCCGAGATCCGAGATCCGAGATCCGAGATCCGAGATCCGAGATCCGAGATCCGAGATCCGAGATCCGAGATCCGAGATCCGAGATCCGAGATCCGAGATCCGAGATCCGAGATCCGAGATCCGAGATCCGAGATCCGAGATCCGAAATCCGAAATCCGAAATCCGAAATCCGAAATCCGAAATCCGAAATCCGAAATCCGAAATCCGAAATCCGAAATCCGAAATCCGAAATCCGAAATCCGAAATCCGAAATCCGAAATCCGAAATCCGAAATCCGAAATCCGAAATCCGAAATCCGAAATCCGAAATCCGAAATCCGAAATCCGAAATCCGAAATCCGAAATCCGAAATCCGAAATCCGAAATCCGAAATCCGAAATCCGAAATCCGAAATCCGAAATCCGACGAAATCCGAAATCCGAAATCCGACGAAATCCGACGAAATCCGAGATCCGAGATCCGAGACCCGAGATCCGAGATCCGAGATCCGAGACCCGAGATCCGAGATCCGAGATCCGAGATCCGAAATCCGAAATCCGAAATCCGAAACCCGAAATCCGAAATCCCAAATCCCAAATCCCAAATCCCAAATCCCAAATCCCAAATCCCAAATCCCAAATCCCAAATCCCAAATCCCAAATCCCAAATCCCAAATCCCAAATCCCAAATCCCAAATCCCAAATCCCAAATCCCAAATCCCAAATCCCAAATCCCAAATCCCAAATCCCAAATCCCAAATCCCAAATCCCAAATCCCAAATCCCAAATCCCAAATCCCAAATCCCAAATCCCAAATCCGAAATCCGAAATCCGAAATCCGAAATCCGAAATCCGAAATCCGAAATCCGAAATCCGAAATCCGAAATCCGAAATCCGAAATCCGAAATCCGAAATCCGAAATCCGAAATCCGAAATCCGAAATCCGAAATCCGAAATCCGAAATCCGAAATCCGAAATCCGAAATCCGAAATCCGAAATCCGAAATCCGAAATCCGAAATCCGAAATCCGAAATCCGAAATCCGAAATCCGAAATCCGAAATCCGAAATCCGAAATCCGAAATCCGAAATCCGAAATCCGACATCCGAGATCCGAGATCCGAGATCCGAGATCCGAAATCCGAGATCCGAGATCCGAGATCCGAGATCCGAGATCCGAGATCCGAGATCCGAGATCCGAGATCCGAGATCCGAGATCCGAGATCCGAGATCCGAGATCCGAGATCCGAGATCCGAGATCCGAGATCCGAGATCCGAGATCCGAGATCCGAAATCCGAAATCCGAAATCCGAAATCCGAAATCCGAAATCCGAAATCCGAAATCCGAAATCCGAAATCCGAAATCCGAAATCCGAAATCCGAAATCCGAAATCCGAAATCCGAAATCCGAAATCCGAAATCCGAAATCCGAAATCCGAAATCCGATATCCGAAATCCGAAATCCGAAATCCGAAATCCGAAATCCGAAATCCGAAATCCGAAATCCGACGAAATCCGAAATCCGACGATATCCGAAATCCGACGAAATCCGAAATCCGACGAAATCCGAGATCCGAGATCCGAGACCCGAGATCCGAGATCCGAGATCCGAGATCCGAGATCCGAGATCCGAAATCCGAAATCCGAAATCCGAAATCCGAAATCCGAAATCCGAAATCCGAAATCCGAAATCCGAAATCCGAAATCCGAAATCCGAAATCCGAAATCCGAAATCCGAAATCCGAAATCCGAAATCCGAAATCCGAAATCCGAAATCCGTAATCCGAAATCCGAAATCCGAAATCCGAAAACCGAAATCCGAAATCCGAAATCCGAAATCCGAAATCCGAAATCCGAAATCCGAAATCCGAAATCCGAAATCCGAAATCCGAAATCCGAAATCCGAAATCCGAAATCCGAAATCCGAAATCCGAAATCCGAAATCCGAAATCCGAAATCCGAAATCCGAAATCCGAAATCCGAAATCCGAAATCCGAAATCCGAAATCCGACATCCGAGATCCGAGATCCGAGATCCGAGATCCGAGATCCGAGATCCGAGATCCGAGATCCGAGATCCGAGATCCGAGATCCGAGATCCGAGATCCGAGATCCGAGATCCGAGATCCGAGATCCGAGATCCGAGATCCGAGATCCGAGATCCGAGATCCGAGATCCGAGATCCGAGATCCGAGATCCGAGATCCGAGATCCGAGATCCGAGATCCGAGATCCGAGATCCGAAATCCGAAATCCGAAATCCGAAATCCGAAATCCGAAATCCGAAATCCGAAATCCGAAATCCGAAATCCGAAATCCGAAATCCGAAATCCGAAATCCGAAATCCGAAATCCGAAATCCGAAATCCGAAATCCGAAATCCGAAATCCGAAATCCGAAATCCGAAATCCGAAATCCGAAATCCGAAATCCGAAATCCGAAATCCGAAATCCGAAATCCGAAATCCGAAATCCGAAATCCGAAATCCGAAATCCGAAATCCGAAATCCGAAATCCGAAATCCGAAATCCGAAATCCGACGAAATCCGAAATCCGAAATCCGACGAAATCCGACGAAATCCGAGATCCGAGATCCGAGACCCGAGATCCGAGATCCGAGATCCGAGACCCGAGATCCGAGATCCGAGATCCGAGATCCGAAATCCGAAATCCGAAATCCGAAACCCGAAATCCGAAATCCCAAATCCCAAATCCCAAATCCCAAATCCCAAATCCCAAATCCCAAATCCCAAATCCCAAATCCCAAATCCCAAATCCCAAATCCCAAATCCCAAATCCCAAATCCCAAATCCCAAATCCCAAATCCCAAATCCCAAATCCCAAATCCCAAATCCCAAATCCCAAATCCCAAATCCCAAATCCCAAATCCCAAATCCCAAATCCCAAATCCCAAATCCCAAATCCCAAATCCCAAATCCCAAATCCCAAATCCCAAATCCCAAATCCGAAATCCGAAATCCGAAATCCGAAATCCGAAATCCGAAATCCGAAATCCGAAATCCGAAATCCGAAATCCGAAATCCGAAATCCGAAATCCGAAATCCGAAATCCGAAATCCGAAATCCGAAATCCGAAATCCGAAATCCGAAATCCGAAATCCGAAATCCGAAATCCGAAATCCGAAATCCGAAATCCGAAATCCGAAATCCGAAATCCGAAATCCGAAATCCGAAATCCGAAATCCGAAATCCGAAATCCGAAATCCGAAATCCGAAATCCGACATCCGAGATCCGAGATCCGAGATCCGAGATCCGAAATCCGAGATCCGAGATCCGAGATCCGAGATCCGAGATCCGAGATCCGAGATCCGAGATCCGAGATCCGAGATTCGAGATCCGAGATCCGAGATCCGAGATCCGAGATCCGAGATCCGAGATCCGAGATCCGAGATCCGAGATCCGAGATCCGAGATCCGAAATCCGAAATCCGAAATCCGAAATCCGAAATCCGAAATCCGAAATCCGAAATCCGAAATCCGAAATCCGAAATCCGAAATCCGAAATCCGAAATCCGAAATCCGAAATCCGAAATCCGAAATCCGAAATCCGAAATCCGAAATCCGAAATCCGAAATCCGAAATCCGAAATCCGATATCCGAAATCCGAAATCCGAAATCCGAAATCCGAAATCCGAAATCCGAAATCCGAAATCCGACGAAATCCGAAATCCGACGATATCCGAAATCCGACGAAATCCGAAATCCGACGAAATCCGAGATCCGAGATCCGAGACCCGAGATCCGAGATCCGAGATCCGAGATCCGAGATCCGAGATCCGAAATCCGAAATCCGAAATCCGAAATCCGAAATCCGAAATCCGAAATCCGAAATCCGAAATCCGAAATCCGAAATCCGAAATCCGAAATCCGAAATCCGAAATCCGAAATCCGAAATCCGAAATCCGAAATCCGAAATCCGAAATCCGTAATCCGAAATCCGAAATCCGAAATCCGAAAACCGAAATCCGAAATCCGAAATCCGAAATCCGAAATCCGAAATCCGAAATCCGAAATCCGAAATCCGACATCCGAGATCCGACATCCGAGATCCGAGATCCGAGATCCGAGATCCGAGATCCGAGATCCGAGATCCGAGATCCGAGATCCGAGATCCGAGATCCGAGATCCGAGATCCGAGATCCGAGATCCGAGATCCGAGATCCGAGATCCGAGATCCGAGATCCGAGATCCGAGATTCGAGATTCGAGATTCGAGATTCGAGATTCGAGATTCGAGATCCGAAATCCGAAATCCGAAATCCGAAATCCGAAATCCGAAATCCGAAATCCGAAATCCGAAATCCGAAATCCGAAATCCGAAATCCGAAATCCGAAATCCGAAATCCGAAATCCGAAATCCGAAATCCGAAATCCGAAATCCGAAATCCGAAATCCGAAATCCGAAATCCGAAATCCGAAATCCGAAATCCGAAATCCGAAATCCGAAATCCGAAATCCGAAATCCGAAATCCGAAATCCGAAATCCGAAATCCGAAATCCGAAATCCGAAATCCGAAATCCGAAATCCGAAATCCGAAATCCGAAATCCGAAATCCGAAATCCGAAATCCGAAATCCGAAATCCGAAATCCGAAATCCGAAATCCGAAATCCGAAATCCGAAATCCGAAATCCGAAATCCGAAATCCGAAATCCGAAATCCGAAATCCGAGGAAATCCGACGAAATCCGAAATCCGAAATCCGAGATCCGAGACCCGAGATCCGAGATCCGACATCCGAGATCCGAGATCCGAGATCCGAGATCCGAGATCCGAGATCCGAGATCCGAAATCCGAAATCCGAAATCCGAAATCCGAAATCCGAAATCCGAAATCCGAAATCCGAAATCCGAAATCCGAAATCCGAAATCCGAAATCCGAAATCCGAAATCCGAAATCCGAAATCCGAAATCCGAAATCCGAAATCCGAAATCCGAAATCCGAAATCCGAAATCCGAAATCCGAAATCCGAAATCCGAAATCCGAAATCCGAAATCCGAAATCCGAAATCCGAAATCCGAAATCCGAAATCCGAAATCCGAAATCCGAAATCCGAAATCCGAAATCCGAAATCCGAAATCCGAAATCCGAAATCCGAAATCCGAAATCCGAAATCCGAAATCCGAAATCCGAAATCCGAAATCCGAAATCCGAAATCCGAAATCCGAAATCCGAAATCCGAAATCCGAAATCCGAAATCCGAAATCCGAAATCCGAAATCCGAAATCCGAAATCCGAAATCCGAAATCCGAAATCCGAAATCCGAAATCCGAAATCCGAAATCCGAAATCCGAAATCCGAAATCCGAAATCCGAAATCCGAAATCCGACATCCGAGATCCGAGATCCGAGATCCGAGATCCGAGATCCGAGATCCGAGATCCGAGATCCGAGATCCGAGATCCGAGATCCGAGATCCGAGATCCGAGATCCGAGATCCGAGATCCGAGATCCGAGATCCGAGATCCGAGATCCGAGATCCGAGATCCGAGATCCGAGATCCGAGATCCGAGATCCGAGATCCGAGATCCGAGATCCGAGATCCGAGATCCGAGATCCGAGATCCGAGATCCGAGATCCGAGATCCGAGATCCGAGATCCGAGATCCGAGATCCGAGATCCGAGATCCGAGATCCGAGATCCGAGATCCGAGATCCGAGATCCGAGATCCGAGATCCGAAATCCGAAATCCGAAATCCGAAATCCGAAATCCGAAATCCGAAATCCGAAATCCGAAATCCGAAATCCGAAATCCGAAATCCGAAATCCGAAATCCGAAATCCGAAATCCGAAATCCGAAATCCGAAATCCGAAATCCGAAATCCGAAATCCGAAATCCGAAATCCGAAATCCGAAATCCGAAATCCGAAATCCGAAATCCGAAATCCGAAATCCGAAATCCGAAATCCGAAATCCGAAATCCGAAATCCGAAATCCGAAATCCGAAATCCGAAATCCGAAATCCGAAATCCGAAATCCGAAATCCGAAATCCGAAATCCGAAATCCGAAATCCGAAATCCGAAATCCGAAATCCGAAATCCGAAATCCGAAATCCGAAATCCGAAATCCGAAATCCGAAATCCGAAATCCGAAATCCGAAATCCGAAATCCGACGAAATCCGAAATCCGAAATCCGACGAAATCCGACGAAATCCGAGATCCGAGATCCGAGACCCGAGATCCGAGACCCGAGATCCGAGATCCGAGATCCGAGATCCGAGATCCGAAATCCGAAATCCGAAATCCCAAATCCCAAATCCCAAATCCCAAATCCCAAATCCCAAATCCCAAATCCCAAATCCCAAATCCCAAATCCCAAATCCCAAATCCCAAATCCCAAATCCCAAATCCCAAATCCCAAATCCCAAATCCCAAATCCCAAATCCCAAATCCCAAATCCCAAATCCCAAATCCCAAATCCCAAATCCCAAATCCCAAATCCCAAATCCCAAATCCCAAATCCCAAATCCGAAATCCGAAATCCGAAATCCGAAATCCGAAATCCGAAATCCGAAATCCGAAATCCGAAATCCGAAATCCGAAATCCGAAATCCGAAATCCGAAATCCGAAATCCGAAATCCGAAATCCGAAATCCGAAATCCGAAATCCGAAATCCGAAATCCGAAATCCGAAATCCGAAATCCGAAATCCGAAATCCGAAATCCGAAATCCGAAATCCGAAATCCGAAATCCGAAATCCGAAATCCGAAATCCGAAATCCGAAATCCGAAATCCGAAATCCGAAATCCGAAATCCGAAATCCGAAATCCGACATCCGAAATCCGACATCCGAGATCCGAGATCCGAAATCCGAGATCCGAGATCCGAGATCCGAGATCCGAGATCCGAGATCCGAGATCCGAGATCCGAGATCCGAGATCCGAGATCCGAGATCCGAGATCCGAGATCCGAAATCCGAAATCCGAAATCCGAAATCCGAAATCCGAAATCCGAAATCCGAAATCCGAAATCCGAAATCCGAAATCCGAAATCCGAAATCCGAAATCCGAAATCCGAAATCCGAAATCCGAAATCCGAAATCCGAAATCCGAAATCCGAAATCCGAAATCCGAAATCCGAAATCCGAAATCCGAAATCCGAAATCCGAAATCCGAAATCCGAAATCCGAAATCCGAAATCCGAAATCCGAAATCCGAAATCCGAAATCCGAAATCCGAAATCCGAAATCCGAAATCCGAAATCCGAAATCCGAAATCCGAAATCCGAAATCCGAAATCCGAAATCCGAAATCCGAAATCCGAAATCCGAAATCCGAAATCCGAAATCCGAAATCCGAAATCCGAAATCCGAAATCCGAAATCCGAAATCCGAAATCCGAAATCCGAAATCCGAAATCCGAAATCCGAAATCCGAAATCCGAAATCCGAAATCCGAAATCCGACGAAATCCGAAATCCGAAATCCGACGAAATCCGACGAAATCCGAGATCCGAGATCCGAGACCCGAGATCCGAGACCCGAGATCCGAGATCCGAGATCCGAGATCCGAGATCCGAAATCCGAAATCCGAAATCCCAAATCCCAAATCCCAAATCCCAAATCCCAAATCCCAAATCCCAAATCCCAAATCCCAAATCCCAAATCCCAAATCCCAAATCCCAAATCCCAAATCCCAAATCCCAAATCCCAAATCCCAAATCCCAAATCCCAAATCCCAAATCCCAAATCCCAAATCCCAAATCCCAAATCCGAAATCCCAAATCCGAAATCCCAAATCCGAAATCCGAAATCCGAAATCCGAAATCCGAAATCCGAAATCCGAAATCCGAAATCCGAAATCCGAAATCCGAAATCCGAAATCCGAAATCCGAAATCCGAAATCCGAAATCCGAAATCCGAAATCCGAAATCCGAAATCCGAAATCCGAAATCCGAAATCCGAAATCCGAAATCCGAAATCCGAAATCCGAAATCCGAAATCCGAAATCCGAAATCCGAAATCCGAAATCCGAAATCCGAAATCCGAAATCCGAAATCCGAAATCCGAAATCCGAAATCCGAAATCCGAAATCCGAAATCCGAAATCCGAAATCCGAAATCCGAAATCCGAAATCCGAAATCCGAAATCCGAAATCCGAAATCCGAAATCCGAAATCCGAAATCCGAAATCCGAAATCCGAAATCCGAAATCCGAAATCCGAAATCCGACATCCGAAATCCGACATCCGAGATCCGAAATCCGAGATCCGAGATCCGAGATCCGAGATCCGAGATCCGAGATCCGAGATCCGAGATCCGAGATCCGAGATCCGAGATCCGAGATCCGAGATCCGAGATCCGAGATCCGAGATCCGAGATCCGAGATCCGAGATCCGAGATCCGAGATCCGAGATCCGAGATCCGAAATCCGTAATCCGAAATCCGAAATCCGAAATCCGAACCGAAATCCGAAATCCGAAATCCGAAATCCGAAATCCGAAATCCGAAATCCGAAATCCGAAATCCGAAATCCGACATCCGAAATCCGACATCCGAGATCCGAGATCCGAAATCCGAGATCCGAGATCCGAGATCCGAGATCCGATATCCGAGATCCGAGATCCGAGATCCGAGATCCGAGATCCGAGATCCGAGATCCGAGATCCGAGATCCGAGATCCGAGATCCGAGATCCGAGATCCGAGATCCGAGATCCGAGATCCGAGATCCGAAATCCGTAATCCGAAATCCGAAATCCGAAATCCGAACCGAAATCCGAAATCCGAAATCCGAAATCCGAAATCCGAAATCCGAAATCCGAAATCCGAAATCCGAAATCCGAAATCCGAAATCCGAAATCCGAAATCCGAAATCCGAAATCCGAAATCCGAAATCCGAAATCCGAAATCCGAAATCCGAAATCCGAAATCCGAAATCCGAAATCCGAAATCCGAAATCCGAAATCCGAAATCCGAAATCCGAAATCCGAAATCCGAAATCCGAAATCCGAAATCCGAAATCCGAAATCCGAAATCCGAAATCCGAAATCCGAAATCCGAAATCCGAAATCCGAAATCCGAAATCCGAAATCCGAAATCCGAAATCCGAAATCCGAAATCCGAGATCCGAGATCCGAGACCCGAGATCCGAGATCCGAGACCCGAGATCCGAGATCCGAGATCCGATATCCGAGATCCGAGATCCGAGATCCGAGATCCGAGATCCGAGATCCGAAATCCGAAATCCGAAATCCGAAATCCGAAATCCGAAATCCGAAATCCGAAATCCGAAATCCGAAATCCGAAATCCGAAATCCGAAATCCGAAATCCGAAATCCGAAATCCGAAATCCGAAATCCGAAATCCGAAATCCGAAATCCGAAATCCGAAATCCGAAATCCCAAATCCCAAATCCGAAATCCGAAATCCGAAATCCGAAATCCGAAATCCGAAATCCGAAATCCGAAATCCGAAATCCGAAATCCGAAATCCGAAATCCGAAATCCGAAATCCGAAATCCGAAATCCGAAATCCGAAATCCGAAATCCGAAATCCGAAATCAGAAATCCGAAATCCGAAATCCGAAATCCGAAATCCGAAATCCGAAATCCGAAATCCGAAATCCGAAATCCGAAATCCGAAATCCGAAATCCGAAATCCGAAATCCGAAATCCGAAATCCGAAATCCGAAATCCGAAATCCGAGATCCTAGATCCTAGATCCGAGATCCGAGATCCGAGATCCGAGATCCGAGATCCGAGATCCGAGATCCGAGATCCGAGATCCGAGATCCGAGATCCGAGATCCGAGATCCGAGATCCGAGATCCGAGATCCGAGATCCGAGATCCGAGATCCGAGATCCGAGATCCGAGATCCGAGATCCGAGATCCGAGATCCGAGATCCGAGATCCGAGATCCGAGATCCGAGATCCGAGATCCGAGATCCGAGATCCGAGATCCGAGATCCGAGATCCGAGATCCGAGATCCGAGATCCGAGATCCGAGATCCGAGATCCGAGATCCGAGATCCGAGATCCGAGATCCGAGATCCGAGATCCGAGATCCGAGATCCGAAATCCGAAATCCGAAATCCGAAATCCGAAATCCGAAATCCGAAATCCGAAATCCGAAATCCGAAATCCGAAATCCGAAATCCGAAATCCGAAATCCGAAATCCGAAATCCGAAATCCGAAATCCGAAATCCGACGAAATCCGAAATCCGAAATCCGAAATCCGACGAAATCCGAAATCCGACGAAATCCGAAATCCGAAATCCGAAATCCGAAATCCGAAATCCGAGATCCGAAATCCGAAATCCGAAATCCGAAATCCGAAATCCGAAATCCGAGATCCGAGATCCAAAATCCGAAATCCGAAATCCGAGATCCGAGATCCGAGATCCGAGATCCGAGATCCGAGATCCGAGACCCGAGATCCGAGATCCGAGATCCGAGATCCGAGATCCGAGATCCGAGATTCGAGATTCGAGATTCGAGATTCGAGATTCGAGATTCGAGATTCGAGATCCGAAATCCGAAATCCGAAATCCGAAATCCGAAATCCGAAATTCGAAATCCGAAATCCGAAATCCGAAATCCGAAATCCGAAATCCGAAATCCGAAATCCGAAATCCGAAATCCGAAATCCGAAATCCGAAATCCGAAATCCGAAATCCGAAATCCGAAATCCGAAATCCGAAATCCGAAATCCGAAATCCGAAATCCGAAATCCGAAATCCGAAATCCGAAATCCGAAATCCGAAATCCGAAATCCGAAATAAGAAATCCGAAATCCGAAATCCGAAATCCGACGAAATCCGACGAAATCCGAAATCCGAGATCCGAGACCCGAGATCCGAGATCCGAGATCCGAGATCCGAGATCCGAGATCCGAAATCCGAAATCCGAAATCCGAAATCCGAAATCCGAAATCCGAAATCCGAAATCCGAAATCCGAAATCCGAAATCCGAAATCCGAAATCCGAAATCCGATATCCGAAATCCGAAATCCGACGAAATCCGACGAAATCCGACGAAATCCGAAATCCGAAATCCGAAATCCGAAATCCGAAATCCGAAATCAGAAATCCGAAATCCGAAATCCGAAATCCGAAATCCGAAATCCGAAATCCGAAATCCGAAATCCGAAATCCGAAATCCGAAATCCGAAATCCGAAATCCGACATCCGAGATCCGAGATCCGAGATCCGAGATCCGAGATCCGAGATCCGAGATCCGAGATCCGAGATCCGAGATCCGAGATCCGAGATCCGAGATCCGAGATCCGAGATCCGAGATCCGAGATCCGAGATCCGAGATCCGAGATCCGAGATCCGAGATCCGAGATCCGAGATCCGAGATCCGAGATCCGAGATCCGAGATCCGAGATCCGAGATCCGAGATCCGAGATCCGAGATCCGAGATCCGAGATCCGAGATCCGAGATCCGAGATCCGAGATCCGAGATCCGAGATCCTAGATCCGAGATCCGAGATCCGAGATCCGAGATCCGAGATCCGAGATCCGAGATCCGAGATCCGAAATCCGAAATCCGAAATCCGAAATCCGAAATCCGAAATCCGAAATCCGAAATCCGAAATCCGAAATCCGAAATCCGAAATCCGAAATCCGAAATCCGAAATCCGAAATCCGAAATCCGAAATCCGAAATCCGAAATCCGAAATCCGAAATCCGAAATCCGAAATCCGAAATCCGAAATCCGAAATCCGAAATCCGAAATCCGAAATCCGAAATCCGAAATCCGAAATCCGAAATCCGAAATCCGAAATCCGAAATCCGAAATCCGAAATTCGAAATCCGAAATCCGAAATCCGAAATCCGAAATCCGAAATCCGAAATCCGAAATCCGAAATCCGAAATCCGAAATCCGAAATCCGAAATCCGAAATCCGAAATCCGAAATCCGAAATCCGAAATCCGAAATCCGAAATCCGAAATCCGAAATCCGAAATCCGAAATCCGAAATCCGAAATCCGACGAAATCCGAAATCCGAAATCCGACGAAATCCGACGAAATCCGAGATCCGAGATCCGAGACCCGAGATCCGAGACCCGAGATCCGAGATCCGAGATCCGAGATCCGAAATCCGAAATCCGAAATCCCAAATCCCAAATCCCAAATCCCAAATCCCAAATCCCAAATCCCAAATCCCAAATCCCAAATCCCAAATCCCAAATCCCAAATCCCAAATCCCAAATCCCAAATCCCAAATCCCAAATCCCAAATCCCAAATCCCAAATCCCAAATCCCAAATCCCAAATCCCAAATCCCAAATCCCAAATCCCAAATCCCAAATCCCAAATCCGAAATCCCAAATCCGAAATCCCAAATCCGAAATCCCAAATCCGAAATCCGAAATCCGAAATCCGAAATCCGAAATCCGAAATCCGAAATCCGAAATCCGAAATCCGAAATCCGAAATCCGAAATCCGAAATCCGAAATCCGAAATCCGAAATCCGAAATCCGAAATCCGAAATCCGAAATCCGAAATCCGAAATCCGAAATCCGAAATCCGAAATCCGAAATCCGAAATCCGAAATCCGAAATCCGAAATCCGAAATCCGAAATCCGAAATCCGAAATCCGAAATCCGAAATCCGAAATCCGAAATCCGAAATCCGAAATCCGAAATCCGAAATCCGAAATCCGAAATCCGAAATCCGAAATCCGAAATCCGAAATCCGAAATCCGAAATCCGAAATCCGAAATCCGAAATCCGAAATCCGACATCCGACATCCGAGATCCGAAATCCGAGATCCGAGATCCGAGATCCGAGATCCGAGATCCGAGATCCGAGATCCGAGATCCGAGATCCGAGATCCGAGATCCGAGATCCGAGATCCGAGATCCGAGATCCGAGATCCGAGATCCGAGATCCGAGATCCGAGATCCGAGATCCGAGATCCGAGATCCGAGATCCGAGATCCGAGATCCGAGATCCGAGATCCGAGATCCGAGATCCGAGATCCGAGATCCGAGATCCGAGATCCGAGATCCGAGATCCGAGATCCGAGATCCGAGATTCGAGATCCGAGATCCGAGATCCGAGATCCGAGATCCGAGATCCGAGATCCGAGATCCGAGATCCGAGATCCGAGATCCGAGATCCGAGATCCGAGATCCGAGATCCGAGATCCGAGATCCGAGATCCGAGATCCGAGATCCGAGATCCGAGATCCGAGATCCGAGATCCGAAATCCGAAATCCGAAATCCGAAATCCGAAATCCGAAATCCGAAATCCGAAATCCGAAATCCGAAATCCGATATCCGAAATCCGAAATCCGAAATCCGAAATCCGAAATCCGAAATCCCAAATCCCAAATCCCAAATCCCAAATCCCAAATCCCAAATCCCAAATCCCAAATCCCAAATCCCAAATCCCAAATCCCAAATCCCGAATCCCAAATCCCAAATCCCAAATCCCAAATCCCAAATCCCAAATCCCAAATCCCAAATCCCAAATCCCAAATCCCAAATCCGAAATCCGAAATCCGAAATCCGAAATCCGAAATCCGAAATCCGAAATCCGAAATCCGAAATCCGAAATCCGAAATCCGAAATCCGAAATCCGAAATCCGAAATCCGAAATCCGAAATCCGAAATCCGAAATCCGAAATCCGAAATCCGAAATCCGAAATCCGAAATCCGAAATCCGAAATCCGAAATCCGAAATCCGAAATCCGAAATCCGAAATCCGAAATCCGAAATCCGAAATCCGAAATCCGAAATCCGAAATCCGAAATCCGAAATCCGACATCCGAGATCCGAGATCCGAGATCCGAAATCCGAGATCCGAGATCCGAGATCCGAGATCCGAGATCCGAGATCCGAGATCCGAGATCCGAGATCCGAGATCCGAGATCCGAGATGCGAGATGCGAGATCCGAGATCCGAGATCCGAGATCCGAAATCCGAGATCCGAGATCCGAAATCCGAAATCCGAAATCCGAAATCCGAAATCCGAAATCCGAAATCCGAAATCCGAAATCCGAAATCCGAAATCCGAAATCCGAAATCCGAAATCCGAAATCCGAAATCCGAAATCCGAAATCCGAAATCCGAAATCCGAAATCCGAAATCCGAAATCCGAAATCCGATATCCGAAATCCGAAATCCGAAATCCGAAATCCGAAATCCGAAATCCGACGAAATCCGAAATCCGACGAAATCCGAAATCCGAAATCCGAAATCCGAAATCCGAAATCCGAAATCCGAGATCCGAAATCCGAAATCCGAAATCCGAAATCCGAAATCCGAAATCCGAGATCCGAGATCCAAAATCCGAAATCCGAAATCCGAGATCCGAGATCCGAGATCCGAGATCCGAGATCCGAGATCCGAGACCCGAGATCCGAGATCCGAGATCCGAGATCCGAGATCCGAGATCCGAGATTCGAGATTCGAGATTCGAGATTCGAGATTCGAGATTCGAGATCCGAAATCCGAAATCCGAAATCCGAAATCCGAAATTCGAAATCCGAAATCCGAAATCCGAAATCCGAAATCCGAAATCCGAAATCCGAAATCCGAAATCCGAAATCCGAAATCCGAAATCCGAAATCCGAAATCCGAAATCCGAAATCCGAAATCCGAAATCCGAAATCCGAAATCCGAAATCCGAAATCCGAAATCCGAAATCCGAAATCCGAAATCCGAAATCCGAAATCCGAAATCCGAAATCCGAAATCCGAAATCCGAAATAAGAAATCCGAAATCCGAAATCCGAAATCCGACGAAATCCGACGAAATCCGAAATCCGAGATCCGAGACCCGAGATCCGAGATCCGAGATCCGAGATCCGAGATCCGAGATCCGAGATCCGAAATCCGAAATCCGAAATCCGAAATCCGAAATCCGAAATCCGAAATCCGAAATCCGAAATCCGAAATCCGAAATCCGAAATCCGAAATCCGAAATCCGATATCCGAAATCCGAAATCCGACGAAATCCGACGAAATCCGACGAAATCCGAAATCCGAAATCCGAAATCCGAAATCCGAAATCCGAAATCCGAAATCCGAAATCCGAAATCCGAAATCCGAAATCCGAAATCCGAAATCCGAAATCCGAAATCCGAAATCCGAAATCCGAAATCCGAAATCCGAAATCCGAAATCCGAAATCCGACATCCGAGATCCGAGATCCGAGATCCGAGATCCGAGATCCGAGATCCGAGATCCGAGATCCGAGATCCGAGATCCGAGATCCGAGATCCGAGATCCGAGATCCGAGATCCGAGATCCGAGATCCGAGATCCGAGATCCGAGATCCGAGATCCGAGATCCGAGATCCGAGATCCGAGATCCGAGATCCGAGATCCGAGATCCGAGATCCGAGATCCGAGATCCGAGATCCGAGATCCGAGATCCGAGATCCGAGATCCGAGATCCGAGATCCGAGATCCGAGATCCGAGATCCGAGATCCGAGATCCGAGATCCGAAATCCGAAATCCGAAATCCGAAATCCGAAATCCGAAATCCGAAATCCGAAATCCGAAATCCGAAATCCGAAATCCGAAATCCGAAATCCGAAATCCGAAATCCGAAATCCGAAATCCGAAATCCGAAATCCGAAATCCGAAATCCGAAATCCGAAATCCGAAATCCGAAATCCGAAATCCGAAATCCGAAATCCGAAATCCGAAATCCGAAATCCGAAATCCGAAATCCGAAATCCGAAATCCGAAATCCGAAATCCGAAATCCGAAATCCGAAATCCGAAATCCGAAATCCGAAATCCGAAATCCGAAATCCGAAATCCGAAATCCGAAATCCGAAATCCGAAATCCGAAATCCGAAATCCGAAATCCGAAATCCGAAATCCGAAATCCGAAATCCGAAATCCGAAATCCGAAATCCGAAATCCGAAATCCGAAATCCGAAATCCGAAATCCGAAATCCGAAATCCGAAATCCGAAATCCGAAATCCGAAATCCGAAATCCGAAATCCGAAATCCGAAATCCGAAATCCGACGAAATCCGAAATCCGAAATCCGACGAAATCCGACGAAATCCGAGATCCGAGATCCGAGACCCGAGATCCGAGACCCGAGATCCGAGATCCGAGATCCGAGATCCGAGATCCGAAATCCGAAATCCGAAATCCCAAATCCCAAATCCCAAATCCCAAATCCCAAATCCCAAATCCCAAATCCCAAATCCCAAATCCCAAATCCCAAATCCCAAATCCCAAATCCCAAATCCCAAATCCCAAATCCCAAATCCCAAATCCCAAATCCCAAATCCCAAATCCCAAATCCCAAATCCCAAATCCCAAATCCCAAATCCCAAATCCCAAATCCCAAATCCCAAATCCCAAATCCCAAATCCCAAATCCGAAATCCCAAATCCGAAATCCCAAATCCGAAATCCGAAATCCGAAATCCGAAATCCGAAATCCGAAATCCGAAATCCGAAATCCGAAATCCGAAATCCGAAATCCGAAATCCGAAATCCGAAATCCGAAATCCGAAATCCGAAATCCGAAATCCGAAATCCGAAATCCGAAATCCGAAATCCGAAATCCGAAATCCGAAATCCGAAATCCGAAATCCGAAATCCGAAATCCGAAATCCGAAATCCGAAATCCGAAATCCGAAATCCGAAATCCGAAATCCGAAATCCGAAATCCGAAATCCGAAATCCGAAATCCGAAATCCGAAATCCGAAATCCGAAATCCGAAATCCGAAATCCGAAATCCGAAATCCGAAATCCGAAATCCGAAATCCGAAATCCGAAATCCGACATCCGAGATCCGAGATCCGAAATCCGAGATCCGAGATCCGAGATCCGAGATCCGAGATCCGAGATCCGAGATCCGAGATCCGAGATCCGAGATCCGAGATCCGAGATCCGAGATCCGAGATCCGAGATCCGAGATCCGAGATCCGAGATCCGAGATCCGAGATCCGAGATCCGAGATCCGAGATCCGAGATCCGAGATCCGAGATCCGAGATCCGAGATCCGAGATCCGAGATCCGAGATCCGAGATCCGAGATCCGAGATCCGAGATCCGAGATCCGAGATCCGAGATCCGAGATCCGAGATCCGAGATCCGAGATTCGAGATCCGAGATCCGAGATCCGAGATCCGAGATCCGAGATCCGAGATCCGAGATCCGAGATCCGAGATCCGAGATCCGAGATCCGAGATCCGAGATCCGAGATCCGAGATCCGAGATCCGAGATCCGAGATCCGAGATCCGAGATCCGAGATCCGAGATCCGAAATCCGAAATCCGAAATCCGAAATCCGAAATCCGAAATCCGAAATCCGAAATCCGAAATCCGAAATCCGAAATCCGATATCCGAAATCCGAAATCCGAAATCCGAAATCCGAAATCCGAAATCCCAAATCCCAAATCCCAAATCCCAAATCCCAAATCCCAAATCCCAAATCCCAAATCCCAAATCCCAAATCCCGAATCCCAAATCCCAAATCCCAAATCCCAAATCCCAAATCCCAAATCCCAAATCCCAAATCCCAAATCCCAAATCCCAAATCCGAAATCCGAAATCCGAAATCCGAAATCCGAAATCCGAAATCCGAAATCCGAAATCCGAAATCCGAAATCCGAAATCCGAAATCCGAAATCCGAAATCCGAAATCCGAAATCCGAAATCCGAAATCCGAAATCCGAAATCCGAAATCCGAAATCCGAAATCCGAAATCCGAAATCCGAAATCCGAAATCCGAAATCCGAAATCCGAAATCCGAAATCCGAAATCCGAAATCCGAAATCCGAAATCCGAAATCCGAAATCCGAAATCCGAAATCCGAAATCCGAAATCCGAAATCCGAAATCCGAAATCCGAAATCCGAAATCCGAAATCCGAAATCCGAAATCCGAAATCCGAAATCCGACATCCGAGATCCGAGATCCGAGATCCGAAATCCGAGATCCGAGATCCGAGATCCGAGATCCGAGATCCGAGATCCGAGATCCGAGATCCGAGATCCGAGATCCGAGATCCGAGATGCGAGATGCGAGATCCGAGATCCGAGATCCGAGATCCGAGATCCGAGATCCGAGATCCGAAATCCGAAATCCGAAATCCGAAATCCGAAATCCGAAATCCGAAATCCGAAATCCGAAATCCGAAATCCGAAATCCGAAATCCGAAATCCGAAATCCGAAATCCGAAATCCGAAATCCGAAATCCGATATCCGAAATCCGAAATCCGAAATCCGAAATCCGAAATCCGACGAAATCCGAAATCCGACGAAATCCGAAATCCGAAATCCGACGAAATCCGAAATCCGACATCCGACGAAATCCGAGATCCGAGATCCGAGACCCGAGATCCGAGATCCGAGATCCGAGATCCGAGATCCGAGATCCGAGATCCGAGATCCGAGATTCGAGATTCGAGATTCGAGATTCGAGATTCGAGATTCGAGATCCGAAATCCGAAATCCGAAATCCGAAATCCGAAATCCGAAATCCCAAATCCCAAATCCCAAATCCCAAATCCCAAATCCCAAATCCGAAATCCGAAATCCGAAATCCGAAATCCGAAATCCGAAATCCGAAATCCGAAATCCGAAATCCGAAATCCGAAATCCGAAATCCGAAATCCGAAATCCGAAATCCGAAATCCGAAATCCGAAATCCGAAATCCGAAATCCGAAATCCGAAATCCGAAATCCGAAATCCGAAATCCGAAATCCGAAATCCGAAATCCGAAATCCGAAATCCGAAATCCGAAATCCGAAATCCGAAATCCGAAATCCGAAATCCGAAATCCGAAATCCGAAATCCGAAATCCGAAATCCGAAATCCGAAATCCGAAATCCGAAATCCGAAATCCGACATCCGAGATCCGAGATCCGAGATCCGAAATCCGAGATCCGAGATCCGAGATCCGAGATCCGAGATCCGAGATCCGAGATCCGAGATCCGAGATCCGAGATCCGAGATGCGAGATGCGAGATCCGAGATCCGAGATCCGAGATCCGAGATCCGAGATCCGAAATCCGAAATCCGAAATCCGAAATCCGAAATCCGAAATCCGAAATCCGAAATCCGAAATCCGAAATCCGAAATCCGAAATCCGAAATCCGAAATCCGAAATCCGAAATCCGAAATCCGAAATCCGAAATCCGAAATCCGAAATCCGAAATCCGAAATCCGAAATCCGAAATCCGAAATCCGAAATCCGAAATCCGAAATCCGAAATCCGAAATCCGAAATCCGAAATCCGAAATCCGAAATCCGAAATCCGAAATCCGAAATCCGAAATCCGAAATCCGAAATCCGAAATCCGAAATCCGAAATCCGAAATCCGAAATCCGAAATCCGAAATCCGAAATCCGAAATCCGAAATCCGAAATCCGAAATCCGAAATCCGAAATCCGAAATCCGAAATCCGAAATCCGAAATCCGAAATCCGAAATCCGAAATCCGAAATCCGAAATCCGAAATCCGAAATCCGAAATCCGAAATCCGAAATCCGAAATCCGAAATCCGAAATCCGAAATCCGAAATCCGAAATCCGAAATCCGAAATCCGAAATCCGAAATCCGAAATCCGAAATCCGAAATCCGAAATCCGAAATCCGAAATCCGAAATCCGAAATCCGAAATCCGAAATCCGAAATCCGAAATCCGAAATCCGAAATCCGAAATCCGAAATCCGAAATCCGAAATCCGAAATCCGAAATCCGAAATCCGAAATCCGAAATCCGAAATCCGAAATCCGAAATCCGAAATCCGAAATCCGAAATCCGAAATCCGAAATCCGAAATCCGAAATCCGAAATCCGAAATCCGAAATCCGAGATCCGAGATCCGAGATCCGAGATCCGAGATCCGAGATCCGAGATCCGAAATCCGACGAAATCCGACGAAATCCGAGATCCGAGATCCGAGACCCGAGACCCGAGATCCGAGATCCGAGACCCGAGATCCGAGATCCGAGATCCGAGATCCGAAATCCGAAACCCGAAATCCGAAATCCCAAATCCCAAATCCCAAATCCCAAATCCCAAATCCCAAATCCCAAATCCCAAATCCCAAATCCCAAATCCCAAATCCCAAATCCCAAATCCCAAATCCCAAATCCCAAATCCCAAATCCCAAATCCCAAATCCCAAATCCCAAATCCCAAATCCCAAATCCCAAATCCCAAATCCCAAATCCCAAATCCCAAATCCCAAATCCCAAATCCCAAATCCCAAATCCCAAATCCCAAATCCCAAATCCCAAATCCCAAATCCCAAATCCCAAATCCCAAATCCCAAATCCCAAATCCCAAATCCCAAATCCCAAATCCCAAATCCCAAATCCGAAATCCGAAATCCGAAATCCGAAATCCGAAATCCGAAATCCGAAATCCGACGAAATCCGAGATCCGAGATCCGAGACCCGAGATCCGAGATCCGAGATCCGAGATCCGAGATCCGAGATCCGAGATCCGAGATCCGAAATCCGAAATCCGAAATCCGAAATCCGAAATCCGAAATCCGAAATCCGAAATCCGAAATCCGAAATCCGAAATCCGAAATCCGAAATCCGAAATCCGAAATCCGAAATCCGAAATCCGAAATCCGAAATCCGAAATCCGAAATCCGAAATCCGAAATCCGAAATCCGAAATCCGAAATCCGAAATCCGAAATCCGAAATCCGAAATCCGAAATCCGAAATCCGAAATCCGAAATCCGAAATCCGAAATCCGAAATCCGAAATCCGAAATCCGAAATCCGAAATCCGAAATCCGAAATCCGACATCCGAGATCCGAGATCCGAGATCCGAGATCCGAGATCCGAGATCCGAGATCCGAGATCCGAGATCCGAGATCCGAGATCCGAGATCCGAGATCCGAGATCCGAGATCCGAGATCCGAGATCCGAGATCCGAGATCCGAGATCCGAGATCCGAGATCCGAGATCCGAGATCCGAGATCCGAGATCCGAGATCCGAGATCCGAGATCCGAGATCCGAGATCCGAGATCCGAGATCCGAGATCCGAGATCCGAGATCCGAGATCCGAGATCCGAGATCCGAGATCCGAGATCCGAGATCCGAGATCCGAGATCCGAAATCCGAAATCCGAAATCCGAAATCCGAAATCCGAAATCCGAAATCCGAAATCCGAAATCCGAAATCCGAAATCCGAAATCCGAAATCCGAAATCCGAAATCCGAAATCCGAAATCCGAAATCCGAAATCCGACATCCGAGATCCGAGATCCGAGATCCGAGATCCGAGATCCGAGATCCGAGATCCGAGATCCGAGATCCGAGATCCGAGATCCGAGATCCGAGATCCGAGATCCGAGATCCGAGATCCGAGATCCGAGATCCGAGATCCGAGATCCGAGATCCGAGATCCGAGATCCGAGATCCGAGATCCGAGATCCGAGATCCGAGATCCGAGATCCGAGATCCGAGATCCGAGATCCGAGATCCGAGATCCGAGATCCGAGATCCGAGATCCGAGATCCGAGATCCGAGATCCGAGATCCGAAATCCGAAATCCGAAATCCGAAATCCGAAATCCGAAATCCGAAATCCGAAATCCGAAATCCGAAATCCGAAATCCGAAATCCGAAATCCGAAATCCGAAATCCGAAATCCGAAATCCGAAATCCGAAATCCGAAATCCGAAATCCGAAATCCGAAATCCGAAATCCGAAATCCGAAATCCGAAATCCGAAATCCGAAATCCGAAATCCGAAATCCGAAATCCGAAATCCGAAATCCGAAATCCGAAATCCGAAATCCGAAATCCGAAATCCGAAATCCGAAATCCGAAATCCGAAATCCGAAATCCGAAATCCGAAATCCGAAATCCGAAATCCGAAATCCGAAATCCGAAATCCGAAATCCGAAATCCGAAATCCGAAATCCGAAATCCGAAATCCGAAATCCGAAATCCGAAATCCGAAATCCGAAATCCGAAATCCGAAATCCGAAATCCGAAATCCGAAATCCGAAATCCGAAATCCGAAATCCGAAATCCGAAATCCGAAATCCGAAATCCGAAATCCGAAATCCGAAATCCGAAATCCGAAATCCGAAATCCGACGAAATCCGAAATCCGAAATCCGACGAAATCCGACGAAATCCGAGATCCGAGATCCGAGACCCGAGATCCGAGACCCGAGATCCGAGATCCGAGATCCGAGATCCGAGATCCGAAATCCGAAATCCCAAATCCCAAATCCCAAATCCCAAATCCCAAATCCCAAATCCCAAATCCCAAATCCCAAATCCCAAATCCCAAATCCCAAATCCCAAATCCCAAATCCCAAATCCCAAATCCCAAATCCCAAATCCCAAATCCCAAATCCCAAATCCCAAATCCCAAATCCCAAATCCCAAATCCCAAATCCCAAATCCCAAATCCCAAATCCCAAATCCGAAATCCCAAATCCGAAATCCCAAATCCGAAATCCCAAATCCGAAATCCGAAATCCGAAATCCGAAATCCGAAATCCGAAATCCGAAATCCGAAATCCGAAATCCGAAATCCGAAATCCGAAATCCGAAATCCGAAATCCGAAATCCGAAATCCGAAATCCGAAATCCGAAATCCGAAATCCGAAATCCGAAATCCGAAATCCGAAATCCGAAATCCGAAATCCGAAATCCGAAATCCGAAATCCGAAATCCGAAATCCGAAATCCGAAATCCGAAATCCGAAATCCGAAATCCGAAATCCGAAATCCGAAATCCGAAATCCGAAATCCGAAATCCGAAATCCGAAATCCGAAATCCGAAATCCGAAATCCGAAATCCGAAATCCGAAATCCGAAATCCGAAATCCGACATCCGAGATCCGAGATCCGAAATCCGAGATCCGAGATCCGAGATCCGAGATCCGAGATCCGAGATCCGAGATCCGAGATCCGAGATCCGAGATCCGAGATCCGAGATCCGAGATCCGAGATCCGAGATCCGAGATCCGAGATCCGAGATCCGAGATCCGAGATCCGAGATCCGAGATCCGAGATCCGAGATCCGAGATCCGAGATCCGAGATCCGAGATCCGAGATCCGAGATCCGAGATCCGAGATCCGAGATCCGAGATCCGAGATCCGAGATCCGAGATCCGAGATTCGAGATCCGAGATCCGAGATCCGAGATTCGAGATCCGAGATCCGAGATCCGAGATCCGAGATCCGAGATCCGAGATCCGAGATCCGAGATCCGAGATCCGAGATCCGAGATCCGAGATCCGAGATCCGAGATCCGAGATCCGAGATCCGAGATCCGAGATCCGAGATCCGAGATCCGAGATCCGAGATCCGAGATCCGAAATCCGAAATCCGAAATCCGAAATCCGAAATCCGAAATCCGAAATCCGAAATCCGAAATCCGAAATCCGAAATCCGATATCCGAAATCCGAAATCCGAAATCCGAAATCCGAAATCCGAAATCCCAAATCCCAAATCCCAAATCCCAAATCCCAAATCCCAAATCCCAAATCCCAAATCCCAAATCCCAAATCCCAAATCCCGAATCCCAAATCCCAAATCCCAAATCCCAAATCCCAAATCCCAAATCCCAAATCCCAAATCCCAAATCCCAAATCCCAAATCCGAAATCCGAAATCCGAAATCCGAAATCCGAAATCCGAAATCCGAAATCCGAAATCCGAAATCCGAAATCCGAAATCCGAAATCCGAAATCCGAAATCCGAAATCCGAAATCCGAAATCCGAAATCCGAAATCCGAAATCCGAAATCCGAAATCCGAAATCCGAAATCCGAAATCCGAAATCCGAAATCCGAAATCCGAAATCCGAAATCCGAAATCCGAAATCCGAAATCCGAAATCCGAAATCCGAAATCCGAAATCCGAAATCCGAAATCCGAAATCCGAAATCCGAAATCCGAAATCCGAAATCCGAAATCCGAAATCCGAAATCCGAAATCCGAAATCCGAAATCCGAAATCCGAAATCCGACATCCGAGATCCGAGATCCGAGATCCGAAATCCGAGATCCGAGATCCGAGATCCGAGATCCGAGATCCGAGATCCGAGATCCGAGATCCGAGATCCGAGATCCGAGATCCGAGATGCGAGATGCGAGATCCGAGATCCGAGATCCGAGATCCGAGATCCGAGATCCGAGATCCGAAATCCGAAATCCGAAATCCGAAATCCGAAATCCGAAATCCGAAATCCGAAATCCGAAATCCGAAATCCGAAATCCGAAATCCGAAATCCGAAATCCGAAATCCGAAATCCGAAATCCGAAATCCGAAATCCGAAATCCGATATCCGAAATCCGAAATCCGAAATCCGAAATCCGAAATCCGAAATCCGACGAAATCCGAAATCCGACGAAATCCGAAATCCGAAATCCGACGAAATCCGAAATCCGACATCCGACGAAATCCGAGATCCGAGATCCGAGACCCGAGATCCGAGATCCGAGATCCGAGATCCGAGATCCGAGATCCGAGATCCGAGATCCGAGATTCGAGATTCGAGATTCGAGATTCGAGATTCGAGATTCGAGATCCGAAATCCGAAATCCGAAATCCGAAATCCGAAATCCGAAATCCCAAATCCCAAATCCCAAATCCCAAATCCCAAATCCCAAATCCGAAATCCGAAATCCGAAATCCGAAATCCGAAATCCGAAATCCGAAATCCGAAATCCGAAATCCGAAATCCGAAATCCGAAATCCGAAATCCGAAATCCGAAATCCGAAATCCGAAATCCGAAATCCGAAATCCGAAATCCGAAATCCGAAATCCGAAATCCGAAATCCGAAATCCGAAATCCGAAATCCGAAATCCGAAATCCGAAATCCGAAATCCGAAATCCGAAATCCGAAATCCGAAATCCGAAATCCGAAATCCGAAATCCGAAATCCGAAATCCGAAATCCGAAATCCGAAATCCGAAATCCGAAATCCGAAATCCGAAATCCGACATCCGAGATCCGAGATCCGAGATCCGAAATCCGAGATCCGAGATCCGAGATCCGAGATCCGAGATCCGAGATCCGAGATCCGAGATCCGAGATCCGAGATCCGAGATGCGAGATGCGAGATCCGAGATCCGAGATCCGAGATCCGAGATCCGAGATCCGAAATCCGAAATCCGAAATCCGAAATCCGAAATCCGAAATCCGAAATCCGAAATCCGAAATCCGAAATCCGAAATCCGAAATCCGAAATCCGAAATCCGAAATCCGAAATCCGAAATCCGAAATCCGAAATCCGAAATCCGAAATCCGAAATCCGAAATCCGAAATCCGAAATCCGAAATCCGAAATCCGAAATCCGAAATCCGAAATCCGAAATCCGAAATCCGAAATCCGAAATCCGAAATCCGAAATCCGAAATCCGAAATCCGAAATCCGAAATCCGAAATCCGAAATCCGAAATCCGAAATCCGAAATCCGAAATCCGAAATCCGAAATCCGAAATCCGAAATCCGAAATCCGAAATCCGAAATCCGAAATCCGAAATCCGAAATCCGAAATCCGAAATCCGAAATCCGAAATCCGAAATCCGAAATCCGAAATCCGAAATCCGAAATCCGAAATCCGAAATCCGAAATCCGAAATCCGAAATCCGAAATCCGAAATCCGAAATCCGAAATCCGAAATCCGAAATCCGAAATCCGAAATCCGAAATCCGAAATCCGAAATCCGAAATCCGAAATCCGAAATCCGAAATCCGAAATCCGAAATCCGAAATCCGAAATCCGAAATCCGAAATCCGAAATCCGAAATCCGAAATCCGAAATCCGAAATCCGAAATCCGAAATCCGAAATCCGAAATCCGAAATCCGAAATCCGAAATCCGAAATCCGAAATCCGAAATCCGAAATCCGAAATCCGAAATCCGAAATCCGAAATCCGAAATCCGAAATCCGAGATCCGAGATCCGAGATCCGAGATCCGAGATCCGAGATCCGAGATCCGAAATCCGACGAAATCCGACGAAATCCGAGATCCGAGATCCGAGACCCGAGACCCGAGATCCGAGATCCGAGATCCGAGACCCGAGATCCGAGATCCGAGATCCGAAATCCGAAACCCGAAATCCGAAATCCCAAATCCCAAATCCCAAATCCCAAATCCCAAATCCCAAATCCCAAATCCCAAATCCCAAATCCCAAATCCCAAATCCCAAATCCCAAATCCCAAATCCCAAATCCCAAATCCCAAATCCCAAATCCCAAATCCCAAATCCCAAATCCCAAATCCCAAATCCCAAATCCCAAATCCCAAATCCCAAATCCCAAATCCCAAATCCCAAATCCCAAATCCCAAATCCCAAATCCCAAATCCCAAATCCCAAATCCCAAATCCCAAATCCCAAATCCCAAATCCCAAATCCCAAATCCCAAATCCCAAATCCCAAATCCCAAATCCCAAATCCCAAATCCCAAATCCCAAATCCCAAATCCCAAATCCCAAATCCCAAATCCCAAATCCGAAATCCGAAATCCGAAATCCGAAATCCGAAATCCGAAATCCGAAATCCGACGAAATCCGAGATCCGAGATCCGAGACCCGAGATCCGAGATCCGAGATCCGAGATCCGAGATCCGAGATCCGAGATCCGAAATCCGAAATCCGAAATCCGAAATCCGAAATCCGAAATCCGAAATCCGAAATCCGAAATCCGAAATCCGAAATCCGAAATCCGAAATCCGAAATCCGAAATCCGAAATCCGAAATCCGAAATCCGAAATCCGAAATCCGAAATCCGAAATCCGAAATCCGAAATCCGAAATCCGAAATCCGAAATCCGAAATCCGAAATCCGAAATCCGAAATCCGAAATCCGAAATCCGAAATCCGAAATCCGAAATCCGAAATCCGAAATCCGAAATCCGAAATCCGAAATCCGAAATCCGAAATCCGAAATCCGAAATCCGAAATCCGAAATCCGAAATCCGAAATCCGAAATCCGAAATCCGAAATCCGAAATCCGAAATCCGAAATCCGAAATCCGAAATCCGAAATCCGAAATCCGAAATCCGAAATCCGAAATCCGAAATCCGAAATCCGAAATCCGAAATCCGAAATCCGAAATCCGAAATCCGAAATCCGAAATCCGAAATCCGAAATCCGAAATCCGAAATCCGAAATCCGAAATCCGAAATCCGAAATCCGAAATCCGAAATCCGAAATCCGAAATCCGAAATCCGAAATCCGAAATCCGAAATCCGAAATCCGAAATCCGAAATCCGAAATCCGAAATCCGAAATCCGAAATCCGAAATCCGAAATCCGAAATCCGAAATCCGAAATCCGAAATCCGAAATCCGAAATCCGAAATCCGAAATCCGAAATCCGAAATCCGAAATCCGAAATCCGAAATCCGAAATCCGAAATCCGAAATCCGACGAAATCCGAAATCCGACGAAATCCGAAATCCGAAATCCGACGAAATCCGAAATCCGAAATCCGAAATCCGACGAAATCCGAAATCCGAAATCCGAAATCCGAAATCCGAAATCCGAAATCCGAAATCCGAAATCCGAAATCCGAAATCCGAAATCCGAAATCCGAAATCCGAAATCCGAAATCCGAAATCCGAAATCCGAAATCCGAAATCCGAAATCCGAAATCCGAAATCCGAAATCCGAAATCCGAAATCCGAAATCCGAAATCCGAAATCCGAAATCCGAAATCCGAAATCCGAAATCCGAAATCCGAAATCCGAAATCCGAAATCCGAAATCCGAAATCCGAAATCCGAAATCCGAAATCCGAAATCCGAAATCCGAAATCCGAAATCCGAAATCCGAAATCCGAAATCCGAAATCCGAAATCCGAAATCCGAAATCCGAAATCCGAAATCCGAAATCCGAAATCCGAAATCCGAAATCCGAAATCCGAAATCCGAAATCCGAAATCCGAAATCCGAAATCCGAAATCCGAAATCCGAAATCCGAAATCCGAAATCCGAAATCCGAAATCCGAAATCCGAAATCCGAAATCCGAAATCCGAAATCCGAAATCCGAAATCCGAAATCCGAAATCCGAAATCCGAAATCCGAAATCCGAAATCCGAAATCCGAAATCCGAAATCCGAAATCCGAAATCCGAAATCCGAAATCCGAAATCCGAAATCCGAAATCCGAAATCCGAAATCCGAAATCCGAAATCCGAAATCCGAAATCCGAAATCCGAAATCCGAAATCCGAAATCCGAAATCCGAAATCCGAAATCCGAAATCCGAAATCCGAAATCCGAAATCCGAAATCCGACGAAATCCGAAATCCGAAATCCGACGAAATCCGACGAAATCCGAGATCCGAGATCCGAGACCCGAGATCCGAGATCCGAGATCCGAGACCCGAGATCCGAGATCCGAGATCCGAGATCCGAAATCCGAAACCCGAAATCCGAAATCCCAAATCCCAAATCCCAAATCCCAAATCCCAAATCCCAAATCCCAAATCCCAAATCCCAAATCCCAAATCCCAAATCCCAAATCCCAAATCCCAAATCCCAAATCCCAAATCCCAAATCCCAAATCCCAAATCCCAAATCCCAAATCCCAAATCCCAAATCCCAAATCCCAAATCCCAAATCCCAAATCCCAAATCCCAAATCCCAAATCCCAAATCCCAAATCCCAAATCCCAAATCCCAAATCCCAAATCCCAAATCCCAAATCCCAAATCCCAAATCCCAAATCCCAAATCCCAAATCCGAAATCCGAAATCCGAAATCCGAAATCCGAAATCCGAAATCCGAAATCCGAAATCCGAAATCCGAAATCCGAAATCCGAAATCCGAAATCCGAAATCCGAAATCCGAAATCCGAAATCCGAAATCCGAAATCCGAAATCCGAAATCCGAAATCCGAAATCCGAAATCCGAAATCCGAAATCCGAAATCCGACATCCGAGATCCGAGATCCGAGATCCGAGATCCGAGATCCGAGATCCGAGATCCGAGATCCGAGATCCGAGATCCGAGATCCGAGATCCGAGATCCGAGATCCGAGATCCGAGATCCGAGATCCGAGATCCGAGATCCGAGATCCGAGATCCGAGATCCGAGATCCGAGATCCGAGATCCGAGATCCGAGATCCGAAATCCGAAATCCGAAATCCGAAATCCGAAATCCGAAATCCGAAATCCGAAATCCGAAATCCGAAATCCGAAATCCGAAATCCGAAATCCGAAATCCGAAATCCGAAATCCGAAATCCGATATCCGAAATCCGAAATCCGAAATCCGAAATCCGAAATCCGAAATCCGAAATCCGAAATCCGAAATCCGAAATCCGAAATCCGACGAAATCCGAAATCCGACGAAATCCGAAATCCGACGAAATCCGAGATCCGAGATCCGAGACCCGAGATCCGAGATCCGAGATCCGAGATCCGAGATCCGAGATCCGAAATCCGAAATCCGAAATCCGAAATCCGAAATCCGAAATCCGAAATCCGAAATCCGAAATCCGAAATCCGAAATCCGAAATCCGAAATCCGAAATCCGAAATCCGAAATCCGAAATCCGAAATCCGAAATCCGAAATCCGAAATCCGAAATCCGAAATCCGAAATCCGAAATCCGAAATCCGAAATCCGAAATCCGAAATCCGAAATCCGAAATCCGAAATCCGAAATCCGAAATCCGAAATCCGAAATCCGAAATCCGAAATCCGTAATCCGAAATCCGAAATCCGAAATCCGAAAACCGAAATCCGAAATCCGAAATCCGAAATCCGAAATCCGAAATCCGACATCCGAGATCCGACATCCGAGATCCGAGATCCGAGATCCGAGATCCGAGATCCGAGATCCGAGATCCGAGACCCGAGATCCGAGATCCGAGATCCGAGATCCGAGATCCGAGATCCGAGATCCGAGATTCGAGATTCGAGATTCGAGATTCGAGATTCGAGATCCGAAATCCGAAATCCGAAATCCGAAATCCGAAATCCGAAATCCGAAATCCGAAATCCGAAATCCGAAATCCGAAATCCGAAATCCGAAATCCGAAATCCGAAATCCGAAATCCGAAATCCGAAATCCGAAATCCGAAATCCGAAATCCGAAATCCGAAATCCGAAATCCGAAATCCGAAATCCGAAATCCGAAATCCGAAATCCGAAATCCGAAATCCGAAATCCGAAATCCGAAATCCGAAATCCGAAATCCGAAATCCGAAATCCGAAATCCGAAATCCGAAATCCGAAATCCGAAATCCGAAATCCGAAATCCGAAATCCGAAATCCGAAATCCGAAATCCGAAATCCGAAATCCGAAATCCGAAATCCGAAATCCGAAATCCGAAATCCGAAATCCGAAATCCGAAATCCGAAATCCGAAATCCGAAATCCGAAATCCGAAATCCGAAATCCGAAATCCGAAATCCGAAATCCGAAATCCGACGAAATCCGACGAAATCCGAAATCCGAGATCCGAGATCCGAGACCCGAGATCCGAGATCCGAGATCCGAGATCCGAGATCCGAGATCCGAGATCCGAGATCCGAGATCCGAGATCCGAAATCCGAAATCCGAAATCCGAAATCCGAAATCCGAAATCCGAAATCCGAAATCCGAAATCCGAAATCCGACGAAATCCGACGAAATCCGACGAAATCCGAAATCCGAGATCCGAGACCCGAGATCCGAGATCCGAGATCCGAGATCCGAGATCCGAGATCCGAAATCCGAAATCCGAAATCCGAAATCCGAAATCCGAAATCCGAAATCCGAAATCCGAAATCCGAAATCCGAAATCCGAAATCCGAAATCCGAAATCCGAAATCCGAAATCCGAAATCCGAAATCCGAAATCCGAAATCCGAAATCCGAAATCCGAAATCCGAAATCCGAAATCCGAAATCCGAAATCCGAAATCCGAAATCCGAAATCCGAAATCCGAAATCCGAAATCCGAAATCCGAAATCCGAAATCCGAAATCCGAAATCCGAAATCCGAAATCCGAAATCCGAAATCCGAAATCCGAAATCCGAAATCCGAAAGCCGAAATCCGAAATCCGACGAAATCCGACGAAATCCGACGAAATCCGAAATCCGAGATCCGAGACCCGAGATCCGAGATCCGAGATCCGAGATCCGAGATCCGAGATCCGAGATCCGAGATCCGAAATCCGAAATCCGAAATCCGAAATCCGAAATCCGAAATCCGAAATCCGAGATCCGAGATCCGAGATCCGAGATCCGAGATCCGAGATCCGAGATCCGAGATCCGAGATCCGAGATCCGAGATCCGAGATCCGAGATCCGAGATCCGAGATCCGAGATCCGAGATCCGAGATCCGAGATCCGAGATCCGAGATCCGAGATCCGAGATCCGAGATCCGAGATCCGAGATCCGAGATCCGAGATCCGAGATCCGAGATCCGAGATCCGAGATCCGAGATCCGAGATCCGAGATCCGAGATCCGAGATCCGAGATCCGAGATCCGAGATCCGAGATCCGAGATCCGAGATCCGAGATCCGAGATCCGAGATCCGAGATCCGAGATCCGAGATCCGAGATCCGAGATCCGAGATCCGAGATCCGAGATCCGAGATCCGAGATCCGAGATCCGAGATCCGAAATCCGAAATCCGAAATCCGAAATCCGAAATCCGAAATCCGAAATCCGAAATCCGAAATCCGAAATCCGAAATCCGAAATCCGAAATCCGAAATCCGAAATCCGAAATCCGAAATCCGAAATCCGAAATCCGAAATCCGAAATCCGAAATCCGAAATCCGAAATCCGAAATCCGAAATCCGAAATCCGAAATCCGAAATCCGAAATCCGAAATCCGAAATCCGAAATCCGAAATCCGAAATCCGAAATCCGAAATCCGAAATCCGAAATCCGAAATCCGACGAAATCCGAAATCCGAAATCCGACGAAATCCGACGAAATCCGAGATCCGAGATCCGAGACCCGAGATCCGAGACCCGAGATCCGAGATCCGAGATCCGAGATCCGAGATCCGAAATCCGAAATCCGAAATCCCAAATCCCAAATCCCAAATCCCAAATCCCAAATCCCAAATCCCAAATCCCAAATCCCAAATCCCAAATCCCAAATCCCAAATCCCAAATCCCAAATCCCAAATCCCAAATCCCAAATCCCAAATCCCAAATCCCAAATCCCAAATCCCAAATCCCAAATCCCAAATCCCAAATCCCAAATCACAAATCACAAATCCCAAATCCCAAATCCCAAATCCCAAATCCCAAATCCCAAATCCCAAATCCGAAATCCCAAATCCGAAATCCGAAATCCGAAATCCGAAATCCGAAATCCGAAATCCGAAATCCGAAATCCGAAATCCGAAATCCGAAATCCGAAATCCGAAATCCGAAATCCGAAATCCGAAATCCGAAATCCGAAATCCGAAATCCGAAATCCGAAATCCGAAATCCGAAATCCGAAATCCGAAATCCGAAATCCGAAATCCGAAATCCGAAATCCGAAATCCGAAATCCGAAATCCGAAATCCGAAATCAGAAATCCGAAATCCGAAATCCGAAATCCGAAATCCGAAATCCGAAATCCGAAATCCGAAATCCGAAATCCGAAATCCGAAATCCGAAATCCGAAATCCGAAATCCGAAATCCGAAATCCGAAATCCGAAATCCGAAATCCGAAATCCGAAATCCGAAATCCGAAATCCGAGATCCGAGATCCGAGATCCGAGATCCGAAATCCGAGATCCGAGATCCGAGATCCGAGATCCGAGATCCGAGATCCGAGATCCGAGATCCGAGATCCGAGATCCGAGATCCGAGATCCGAGATCCGAGATCCGAGATCCGAGATCCGAGATCCGAGATCCGAGATCCGAGATCCGAGATCCGAGATCCGAGATCCGAGATCCGAGATCCGAGATCCGAGATCCGAGATCCGAGATCCGAGATCCGAGATCCGAGATCCGAGATCCGAGATCCGAGATCCGAGATCCGAGATCCGAGATCCGAGATCCGAGATCCGAGATCCGAGATCCGAGATCCGAGATCCGAAATCCGAAATCCGAAATCCGAAATCCGAAATCCGAAATCCGAAATCCGAAATCCGAAATCCGATATCCGAAATCCGACGAAATCCGAAATCCGAAATCCGAAATCCGAAATCCGAAATCCGAAATCCGAAATCCGAAATCCGAAATCCGAAATCCGAAATCCGAAATCCGAAATCCGAAATCCGAAATCCGAAATCCGAAATCCGAGATCCGAAATCCGAAATCCGAAATCCGAAATCCGAAATCCGAAATCCGAAATCCGAAATCCGAAATCCGAAATCCGAGATCCGAGATCCAAAATCCGAAATCCGAAATCCGAGATCCGAGATCCGAGATCCGAGATCCGAGATCCGAGATCCGAGATCCGAGATCCGAGACCCGAGATCCGAGATCCGAGATCCGAGATCCGAGATCCGAGATCCGAGATTCGAGATTCGAGATTCGAGATTCGAGATTCGAGATTCGAGATCCGAAATCCGAAATCCGAAATCCGAAATCCGAAATCCGAAATCCGAAATCCGAAATCCGAAATCCGAAATCCGAAATCCGAAATCCGAAATCCGAAATCCGAAATCCGAAATCCGAAATCCGAAATCCGAAATCCGAAATCCGAAATCCGAAATCCGAAATCCGAAATCCGAAATCCGAAATCCGAAATCCGAAATCCGAAATCCGAAATCCGACATCCGAGATCCGAGATCCGAGATCCGAGATCCGAAATCCGAGATCCGAGATCCGAGATCCGAGATCCGAGATCCGAGATCCGAGATCCGAGATCCGAGATCCGAGATCCGAGATCCGAGATCCGAGATCCGAGATCCGAGATCCGAGATCCGAGATCCGAGATCCGAGATCCGAGATCCGAGATCCGAGATCCGAGATCCGAGATCCGAGATCCGAGATCCGAGATCCGAGATCCGAGATCCGAGATCCGAGATCCGAGATCCGAGATCCGAGATCCGAGATCCGAGATCCGAGATCCGAGATCCGAGATCCGAGATCCGAGATCCGAGATCCGAGATCCGAGATCCGAGATCCGAAATCCGAAATCCGAAATCCGAAATCCGAAATCCGAAATCCGAAATCCGAAATCCGAAATCCGAAATCCGAAATCCGATATCCGAAATCCGACGAAATCCGAAATCCGAAATCCGAAATCCGAAATCCGAAATCCGAAATCCGAAATCCGAAATCCGAAATCCGAAATCCGAAATCCGAGATCCGAAATCCGAAATCCGAAATCCGAAATCCGAAATCCGAAATCCGAAATCCGAGATCCGAGATCCAAAATCCGAAATCCGAAATCCGAGATCCGAGATCCGAGATCCGAGATCCGAGATCCGAGATCCGAGATCCGAGACCCGAGATCCGAGATCCGAGATCCGAGATCCGAGATCCGAGATTCGAGATTCGAGATTCGAGATTCGAGATTCGAGATTCGAGATCCGAAATCCGAAATCCGAAATCCGAAATCCGAAATCCGAAATCCGAAATCCGAAATCCGAAATCCGAAATCCGAAATCCGAAATCCGAAATCCGAAATCCGAAATCCGAAATCCGAAATCCGAAATCCGAAATCCGAAATCCGAAATCCGAAATCCGAAATCCGAAATCCGAAATCCGAAATCCGAAATCCGAAATCCGAAATCCGAAATCCGAAATCCGAAATCCGAAATCCGAAATCCGAAATCCGAAATCCGAAATCCGAAATCCGAAATCCGAAATCCGAAATCCGAAATCCGAAATCCGAAATCCGAAATCCGAAATCCGAAATCCGAAATCCGAAATCCGAAATCCGACGAAATCCGACGAAATCCGAAATCCGAGATCCGAGACCCGAGATCCGAGATCCGAGATCCGAGATCCGAGATCCGAGATCCGAGATCCGAAATCCGAAATCCGAAATCCGAAATCCGAAATCCGAAATCCGAAATCCGAAATCCGAAATCCGAAATCCGAAATCCGAAATCCGAAATCCGAAATCCGAAATCCGAAATCCGAAATCCGACGAAATCCGACGAAATCCGACGAAATCCGAAATCCGAGATCCGAGACCCGAGATCCGAGATCCGAGATCCGAGATCCGAGATCCGAGATCCGAGATCCGAGATCCGAGATCCGAGATCCGAGATCCGAGATCCGAGATCCGAGATCCGAAATCCGAAATCCGAAATCCGAAATCCGAAATCCGAAATCCGAAATCCGAAATCCGAAATCCGAAATCCGAAATCCGAAATCCGAAATCCGAAATCCGAAATTCCGAAATCCGAAATCCGAAATCCGAAATCCGAAATCCGAAATCCGAAATCCGAAATCCGAAATCCGAAATCCGAAATCCGAAATCCGAAATCCGAAATCCGAAATCCGAAATCCGAAATCCGAAATCCGAAATCCGAAATCCGAAATCCGAAATCCGAAATCCGAAATCCGAAATCCGAAATCCGAAATCCGAAATCCGAAATCCGAAATCCGAAATCCGAAATCCGAAATCCGAAATCCGAAATCCGAAATCCGAAATCCGACATCCGAAATCCGACATCCGAGATCCGAGATCCGAGATCCGAGATCCGAGATCCGAGATCCGAGATCCGAGATCCGAGATCCGAGATCCGAGATCCGAGATCCGAGATCCGAGATCCGAGATCCGAGATCCGAGATCCGAGATCCGAGATCCGAGATCCGAGATCCGAGATCCGAGATCCGAGATCCGAGATCCGAGATCCGAGATCCGAGATCCGAGATCCGAGATCCGAGATCCGAGATCCGAGATCCGAGATCCGAGATCCGAGATCCGAGATCCGAGATCCGAAATCCGAAATCCGAAATCCGAAATCCGAAATCCGAAATCCGAAATCCGAAATCCGAAATCCGAAATCCGAAATCCGAAATCCGAAATCCGAAATCCGAAATCCGAAATCCGAAATCCGAAATCCGAAATCCGAAATCCGAAATCCGAAATCCGAAATCCGAAATCCGAAATCCGAAATCCGAAATCCGAAATCCGAAATCCGAAATCCGAAATCCGAAATCCGAAATCCGAAATCCGAAATCCGAAATCCGAAATCCGAAATCCGAAATCCGAAATCCGAAATCCGAAATCCGAAATCCGAAATCCGAAATCCGAAATCCGAAATCCGAAATCCGAAATCCGAAATCCGAAATCCGAAATCCGAAATCCGAAATCCGAAATCCGAAATCCGAAATCCGAAATCCGAAATCCGAAATCCGAAATCCGAAATCCGAAATCCGAAATCCGACGAAATCCGAAATCCGACGAAATCCGAGATCCGAGATCCGAGACCCGAGATCCGAGATCCGAGACCCGAGACCCGAGATCCGAGATCCGAGATCCGAGATCCGAGATCCGAGATCCGAGATCCGAGATCCGAGATCCGAGATCCGAAATCCGAAATCCGAAATCCGAAATCCGAAATCCGAAATCCGAAATCCGAAATCCGAAATCCGAAATCCGAAATCCGAAATCCGAAATCCGAAATCCGAAATCCGAAATCCGAAATCCGAAATCCGAAATCCGAAATCCGAAATCCGAAATCCGATATCCGAAATCCGAAATCCGAAATCCGAAATCCGAAATCCGAAATCCGAAATCCGAAATCCGAAATCCGAAATCCGACGAAATCCGAAATCCGACGAAATCCGAAATCCGACGAAATCCGAGATCCGAGATCCGAGACCCGAGATCCGAGATCCGAGATCCGAGATCCGAGATCCGAGATCCGAAATCCGAAATCCGAAATCCGAAATCCGAAATCCGAAATCCGAAATCCGAAATCCGAAATCCGAAATCCGAAATCCGAAATCCGAAATCCGAAATCCGAAATCCGAAATCCGAAATCCGAAATCCGAAATCCGAAATCCGAAATCCGAAATCCGAAATCCGAAATCCGAAATCCGAAATCCGAAATCCGAAATCCGAAATCCGAAATCCGAAATCCGAAATCCGAAATCCGAAATCCGAAATCCGAAATCCGAAATCCGAAATCCGAAATCCGAAATCCGAAATCCGAAATCCGAAATCCGAAATCCGAAATCCGAAATCCGAAATCCGAAATCCGAAATCCGAAATCCGAAATCCGAAATCCGAAATCCGAAATCCGAAATCCGAAATCCGAAATCCGAAATCCGAAATCCGAAATCCGAAATCCGAAATCCGAAATCCGAAATCCGAAATCCGAAATCCGAAATCCGAAATCCGAAATCCGAAATCCGAAATCCGAAATCCGAAATCCGACATCCGAGATCCGAGATCCGAGATCCGAGATCCGAGATCCGAGATCCGAGATCCGAGATCCGAGATCCGAGATCCGAGATCCGAGATCCGAGATCCGAGATCCGAGATCCGAGATCCGAGATCCGAGATCCGAGATCCGAGATCCGAGATCCGAGATCCGAGATCCGAGATCCGAGATCCGAGATCCGAGATCCGAGATCCGAGATCCGAGATCCGAGATCCGAGATCCGAAATCCGAAATCCGAAATCCGAAATCCGAAATCCGAAATCCGAAATCCGAAATCCGAAATCCGAAATCCGAAATCCGAAATCCGAAATCCGAAATCCGAAATCCGAAATCCGAAATCCGAAATCCGAAATCCGAAATCCGAAATCCGAAATCCGAAATCCGAAATCCGAAATCCGAAATCCGAAATCCGAAATCCGAAATCCGAAATCCGATATCCGAAATCCGAAATCCGAAATCCGACGAAATCCGAAATCCGACGAAATCCGAAATCCGAAATCCGACGAAATCCGAAATCCGACGAAATCCGAGATCCGAGATCCGAGATCCGAGACCCGAGATCCGAGATCCGAGATCCGAGACCCGAGATCCGAAATCCGAAATCCGAGATCCGAGATCCGAAATCCGAAATCCGAAATCCGAAATCCGAAATCCGAAATCCGAAATCCGAAATCCGAAATCCGAAATCCGAAATCCGAAATCCGAAATCCGAAATCCGAAATCCGAAATCCGAAATCCGAAATCCGAAATCCGAAATCCGAAATCCGAAATCCGAAATCCGAAATCCGAAATCCGAAATCCGAAATCCGAAATCCGAAATCCGAAATCCGAAATCCGAAATCCGAAATCCGACATCCGAGATCCGACATCCGAGATCCGAGATCCGAGATCCGAGATCCGAGATCCGAGATCCGAGATCCGAGATCCGAGATCCGAGACCCGAGATCCGAGATCCGAGATCCGAGATCCGAGATCCGAGATCCGAGATTCGAGATTCGAGATTCGAGATTCGAGATTCGAGATTCGAGATTCGAGATCCGAAATCCGAAATCCGAAATCCGAAATCCGAAATCCGAAATCCGAAATCCGAAATCCGAAATCCGAAATCCGAAATCCGAAATCCGAAATCCGAAATCCGAAATCCGAAATCCGAAATCCGAAATCCGAAATCCGAAATCCGAAATCCGAAATCCGAAATCCGAAATCCGAAATCCGAAATCCGAAATCCGAAATCCGAAATCCGAAATCCGAAATCCGAAATCCGAAATCCGAAATCCGAAATCCGAAATCCGAAATCCGAAATCCGAAATCCGAAATCCGAAATCCGAAATCCGAAATCCGAAATCCGAAATCCGAAATCCGAAATCCGAAATCCGAAATCCGAAATCCGAAATCCGAAATCCGAAATCCGAAATCCGAAATCCGAAATCCGAAATCCGAAATCCGAAATCCGAAATCCGAAATCCGAAATCCGAAATCCGAAATCCGAAATCCGAAATCCGAAATCCGAAATCCGAAATCCGAAATCCGAAATCCGAAATCCGAAATCCGAAATCCGAAATCCGAAATCCGAAATCCGAAATCCGACGAAATCCGACGAAATCCGAAATCCGAGATCCGAGACCCGAGATCCGAGATCCGAGATCCGAGATCCGAGATCCGAGATCCGAGATCCGAAATCCGAAATCCGAAATCCGAAATCCGAAATCCGAAATCCGAAATCCGAAATCTGACGAAATCCGACGAAATCCGACGAAATCCGAAATCCGAGATCCGAGACCCGAGATCCGAGATCCGAGATCCGAGATCCGAGATCCGAGATCCGAGATCCGAGATCCGAGATCCGAGATCCGAGATCCGAGATCCGAGATCCGAGATCCGAGATCCGAGATCCGAGATCCGAGATCCGAGATCCGAGATCCGAGATCCGAGATCCGAGATCCGAGATCCGAGATCCGAGATCCGAGATCCGAGATCCGAGATCCGAGATCCGAGATCCGAGATCCGAGATCCGAGATCCGAGATCCGAGATCCGAGATCCGAGATCCGAGATCCGAGATCCGAGATCCGAGATCCGAGATCCGAGATCCGAGATCCGAGATCCGAGATCCGAGATCCGAGATCCGAGATCCGAGATCCGAGATCCGAGATCCGAGATCCGAGATCCGAGATCCGAAATCCGAAATCCGAAATCCGAAATCCGAAATCCGAAATCCGAAATCCGAAATCCGAAATCCGAAATCCGAAATCCGAAATCCGAAATCCGAAATCCGAAATCCGAAATCCGAAATCCGAAATCCGAAATCCGAAATCCGAAATCCGAAATCCGAAATCCGAAATCCGAAATCCGAAATCCGAAATCCGAAATCCGAAATCCGAAATCCGAAATCCGAAATCCGAAATCCGAAATCCGATATCCGAAATCCGAAATCCGAAATCCGAAATCCGACGAAATCCGAAATCCGACGAAATCCGAAATCCGAAATCCGACGAAATCCGAAATCCGACGAAATCCGAGATCCGAGATCCGAGACCCGAGATCCGAGACCCGAGATCCGAAATCCGAGATCCGAGATCCGAGATCCGAGATCCGAAATCCGAAATCCGAAATCCGAAATCCGAAATCCGAAATCCGAAATCCGAAATCCGAAATCCGAAATCCGAAATCCGAAATCCGAAATCCGAAATCCGAAATCCGAAATCCGAAATCCGAAATCCGAAATCCGAAATCCGAAATCCGAAATCCGAAATCCGAAATCCGAAATCCGAAATCCGAAATCCGAAATCCGAAATCCGAAATCCGAAATCCGAAATCCGAAATCCGAAATCCGTAATCCGAAATCCGAAATCCGAAATCCGAAATCCGAAAACCGAAATCCGAAATCCGAAATCCGAAATCCGAAATCCGAAATCCGACATCCGAGATCCGACATCCGAGATCCGAGATCCGAGATCCGAGATCCGAGATCCGAGATCCGAGATCCGAGATCCGAGATCCGAGATCCGAGACCCGAGATCCGAGATCCGAGATCCGAGATCCGAGATCCGAGATCCGAGATTCGAGATTCGAGATTCGAGATTCGAGATTCGAGATTCGAGATCCGAAATCCGAAATCCGAAATCCGAAATCCGAAATCCGAAATCCGAAATCCGAAATCCGAAATCCGAAATCCGAAATCCGAAATCCGAAATCCGAAATCCGAAATCCGAAATCCGAAATCCGAAATCCGAAATCCGAAATCCGAAATCCGAAATCCGAAATCCGAAATCCGAAATCCGAAATCCGAAATCCGAAATCCGAAATCCGAAATCCGAAATCCGAAATCCGAAATCCGAAATCCGAAATCCGAAATCCGAAATCCGAAATCCGAAATCCGAAATCCGAAATCCGAAATCCGAAATCCGAAATCCGAAATCCGAAATCCGAAATCCGAAATCCGAAATCCGAAATCCGAAATCCGAAATCCGAAATCCGAAATCCGAAATCCGAAATCCGAAATCCGAAATCCGAAATCCGAAATCCGAAATCCGAAATCCGAAATCCGAAATCCGAAAACCGAAAACCGAAATCCGAAATCCGAAATCCGAAATCCGAAATCCGAAATCCGAAATCCGAGATCCGACATCCGAGATCCGAGATCCGAGATCCGAGATCCGAGATCCGAGATCCGAAATCCGAAATCCGAAATCCGAAATCCGAAATCCGAAATCCGAAATCCGAAATCCGAAATCCGAAATCCGAAATCCGAAATCCGAAATCCGAAATCCGAAATCCGAAATCCGAAATCCGAAATCCGAAATCCGAAATCCGAAATCCGAAATCCGAAATCCGAAATCCGAAATCCGAAATCCGAAATCCGAAATCCGAAATCCGAAATCCGAAATCCGAAATCCGAAATCCGAAATCCGAAATCCGAAATCCGAAATCCGAAATCCGAAATCCGAAATCCGAAATCCGAAATCCGAAATCCGAAATCCGAAATCCGAAATCCGAAATCCGAAATCCGAAATCCGAAATCCGAAATCCGAAATCCGAAATCCGAAATCCGAAATCCGAAATCCGAAATCCGAAATCCGAAATCCGAAATCCGAAATCCGAAATCCGAAATCCGAAATCCGACGAAATCCGACGAAATCCGAAATCCGAGATCCGAGACCCGAGATCCGAGATCCGAGATCCGAGATCCGAGATCCGAGATCCGAGATCCGAAATCCGAAATCCGAAATCCGAAATCCGAAATCCGAAATCCGAAATCTGACGAAATCCGACGAAATCCGACGAAATCCGAAATCCGAGATCCGAGACCCGAGATCCGAGATCCGAGATCCGAGATCCGAGATCCGAGATCCGAGATCCGAGATCCGAGATCCGAGATCCGAGATCCGAGATCCGAGATCCGAGATCCGAGATCCGAGATCCGAGATCCGAGATCCGAGATCCGAGATCCGAGATCCGAGATCCGAGATCCGAGATCCGAGATCCGAGATCCGAGATCCGAGATCCGAGATCCGAGATCCGAGATCCGAGATCCGAGATCCGAGATCCGAGATCCGAGATCCGAGATCCGAGATCCGAGATCCGAGATCCGAGATCCGAGATCCGAGATCCGAGATCCGAGATCCGAGATCCGAGATCCGAGATCCGAGATCCGAGATCCGAGATCCGAAATCCGAAATCCGAAATCCGAAATCCGAAATCCGAAATCCGAAATCCGAAATCCGAAATCCGAAATCCGAAATCCGAAATCCGAAATCCGAAATCCGAAATCCGAAATCCGAAATCCGAAATCCGAAATCCGAAATCCGAAATCCGAAATCCGAAATCCGAAATCCGAAATCCGAAATCCGAAATCCGAAATCCGAAATCCGAAATCCGAAATCCGAAATCCGAAATCCGAAATCCGAAATCCGAAATCCGAAATCCGAAATCCGAAATCCGAAATCCGAAATCCGATATCCGAAATCCGAAATCCGAAATCCGAAATCCGACGAAATCCGAAATCCGACGAAATCCGAAATCCGAAATCCGACGAAATCCGAAATCCGACGAAATCCGAGATCCGAGATCCGAGACCCGAGATCCGAGACCCGAGATCCGAAATCCGAGATCCGAGATCCGAGATCCGAAATCCGAAATCCGAAATCCGAAATCCGAAATCCGAAATCCGAAATCCGAAATCCGAAATCCGAAATCCGAAATCCGAAATCCGAAATCCGAAATCCGAAATCCGAAATCCGAAATCCGAAATCCGAAATCCGAAATCCGAAATCCGAAATCCGAAATCCGAAATCCGAAATCCGAAATCCGAAATCCGAAATCCGAAATCCGAAATCCGAAATCCGAAATCCGAAATCCGAAATCCGTAATCCGAAATCCGAAATCCGAAATCCGAAAACCGAAATCCGAAATCCGAAATCCGAAATCCGAAATCCGAAATCCGAAATCCGAAATCCGACATCCGAGATCCGACATCCGAGATCCGAGATCCGAGATCCGAGATCCGAGATCCGAGATCCGAGATCCGAGATCCGAGATCCGAGATCCGAGACCCGAGATCCGAGATCCGAGATCCGAGATCCGAGATCCGAGATCCGAGATTCGAGATTCGAGATTCGAGATTCGAGATTCGAGATTCGAGATCCGAAATCCGAAATCCGAAATCCGAAATCCGAAATCCGAAATCCGAAATCCGAAATCCGAAATCCGAAATCCGAAATCCGAAATCCGAAATCCGAAATCCGAAATCCGAAATCCGAAATCCGAAATCCGAAATCCGAAATCCGAAATCCGAAATCCGAAATCCGAAATCCGAAATCCGAAATCCGAAATCCGAAATCCGAAATCCGAAATCCGAAATCCGAAATCCGAAATCCGAAATCCGAAATCCGAAATCCGAAATCCGAAATCCGAAATCCGAAATCCGAAATCCGAAATCCGAAATCCGAAATCCGAAATCCGAAATCCGAAATCCGAAATCCGAAATCCGAAATCCGAAATCCGAAATCCGAAATCCGAAATCCGAAATCCGAAATCCGAAATCCGAAATCCGAAATCCGAAATCCGAAATCCGAAATCCGAAATCCGAAATCCGAAATCCGAAATCCGAAATCCGAAATCCGAAATCCGACGAAATCCGACGAAATCCGAAATCCGAGATCCGAGACCCGAGATCCGAGATCCGAGATCCGAGATCCGAGATCCGAGATCCGAGATCCGAGATCCGAAATCCGAAATCCGAAATCCGAAATCCGAAATCCGAAATCCGAAATCCGAAATCCGAAATCCGACGAAATCCGACGAAATCCGACGAAATCCGAAATCCGAGATCCGAGACCCGAGATCCGAGATCCGAGATCCGAGATCCGAGATCCGAGATCCGAGATCCGAGATCCGAGATCCGAGATCCGAGATCCGAGATCCGAGATCCGAGATCCGAGATCCGAGATCCGAGATCCGAGATCCGAGATCCGAGATCCGAGATCCGAGATCCGAGATCCGAGATCCGAGATCCGAGATCCGAGATCCGAGATCCGAGATCCGAGATCCGAGATCCGAGATCCGAGATCCGAGATCCGAGATCCGAGATCCGAGATCCGAGATCCGAGATCCGAGATCCGAGATCCGAGATCCGAAATCCGAAATCCGAAATCCGAAATCCGAAATCCGAAATCCGAAATCCGAAATCCGAAATCCGAAATCCGAAATCCGAAATCCGAAATCCGAAATCCGAAATCCGAAATCCGAAATCCGAAATCCGAAATCCGAAATCCGAAATCCGAAATCCGAAATCCGAAATCCGAAATCCGAAATCCGAAATCCGAAATCCGAAATCCCAAATCCCAAATCCCAAATCCCAAATCCCAAATCCCAAATCCCAAATCCCAAATCCCAAATCCCAAATCCCAAATCCCAAATCCCAAATCCCAAATCCCAAATCCCAAATCCCAAATCCCAAATCCCAAATCCCAAATCCCAAATCCCAAATCCGAAATCCGAAATCCGAAATCCGAAATCCGAAATCCGAAATCCGAAATCCGAAATCCGAAATCCGAAATCCGAAATCCGAAATCCGAAATCCGAAATCCGAAATCCGAAATCCGAAATCCGAAATCCGAAATCCGAAATCCGAAATCCGAAATCCGAAATCCGAAATCCGAAATCCGAAATCCGAAATCCGAAATCCGAAATCCGAAATCCGAAATCCGAAATCCGAAATCCGAAATCCGAAATCCGAAATCCGAAATCCGAAATCCGAAATCCGAAATCCGAAATCCGAAATCCGAAATCCGAAATCCGAAATCCGAAATCCGAAATCCGACGAAATCCGAAATCCGACGAAATCCGAAATCCGAAATCCGACGAAATCCGAAATCCGACGAAATCCGAGATCCGAGATCCGAGACCCGAGATCCGAGATCCGAGATCCGAAATCCGAAATCCGAAATCCGAAATCCGAAATCCGAAATCCGAAATCCGAAAACCGAAATCCGAAATCCGAAATCCGAAATCCGAAATCCGAAATCCGAAATCCGAAATCCGAAATCCGAAATCCGAAATCCGAAATCCGAAATCCGAAATCCGACGAAATCCGACGAAATCCGAAATCCGAGATCCGAGACCCGAGATCCGAGATCCGAGATCCGAGATCCGAGATCCGAGATCCGAGATCCGAAATCCGAAATCCGAAATCCGAAATCCGAAATCCGAAATCCGAAATCTGACGAAATCTGACGAAATCCGACGAAATCCGAGATCCGAGACCCGAGATCCGAGATCCGAGATCCGAGATCCGAGATCCGAGATCCGAGATCCGAGATCCGAGATCCGAGATCCGAGATCCGAGATCCGAGATCCGAGATCCGAGATCCGAGATCCGAGATCCGAGATCCGAGATCCGAGATCCGAGATCCGAGATCCGAGATCCGAGATCCGAGATCCGAGATCCGAGATCCGAGATCCGAGATCCGAGATCCGAGATCCGAGATCCGAGATCCGAGATCCGAGATCCGAGATCCGAGATCCGAGATCCGAGATCCGAGATCCGAGATCCGAGATCCGAGATCCGAGATCCGAGATCCGAGATCCGAGATCCGAGATCCGAGATCCGAGATCCGAAATCCGAAATCCGAAATCCGAAATCCGAAATCCGAAATCCGAAATCCGAAATCCGAAATCCGAAATCCGAAATCCGAAATCCGAAATCCGAAATCCGAAATCCGAAATCCGAAATCCGAAATCCGAAATCCGAAATCCGAAATCCGAAATCCGAAATCCGAAATCCGAAATCCGAAATCCGAAATCCGAAATCCGAAATCCGAAATCCGAAATCCGAAATCCGAAATCCGAAATCCGAAATCCGAAATCCGAAATCCGAAATCCGAAATCCGAAATCCGAAATCCGAAATCCGAAATCCGAAATCCGATATCCGAAATCCGAAATCCGAAATCCGACGAAATCCGAAATCCGACGAAATCCGAAATCCGAAATCCGACGAAATCCGAAATCCGACGAAATCCGAGATCCGAGATCCGAGACCCGAGATCCGAGACCCGAGATCCGAAATCCGAGATCCGAGATCCGAGATCCGAAATCCGAAATCCGAAATCCGAAATCCGAAATCCGAAATCCGAAATCCGAAATCCGAAATCCGAAATCCGAAATCCGAAATCCGAAATCCGAAATCCGAAATCCGAAATCCGAAATCCGAAATCCGAAATCCGAAATCCGAAATCCGAAATCCGAAATCCGAAATCCGAAATCCGTAATCCGAAATCCGAAATCCGAAATCCGAAAACCGAAATCCGAAATCCGAAATCCGAAATCCGAAATCCGAAATCCGAAATCCGAAATCCGACATCCGAGATCCGACATCCGAGATCCGAGATCCGAGATCCGAGATCCGAGATCCGAGATCCGAGATCCGAGATCCGAGATCCGAGACCCGAGATCCGAGATCCGAGATCCGAGATCCGAGATCCGAGATCCGAGATTCGAGATTCGAGATTCGAGATTCGAGATTCGAGATTCGAGATCCGAAATCCGAAATCCGAAATCCGAAATCCGAAATCCGAAATCCGAAATCCGAAATCCGAAATCCGAAATCCGAAATCCGAAATCCGAAATCCGAAATCCGAAATCCGAAATCCGAAATCCGAAATCCGAAATCCGAAATCCGAAATCCGAAATCCGAAATCCGAAATCCGAAATCCGAAATCCGAAATCCGAAATCCGAAATCCGAAATCCGAAATCCGAAATCCGAAATCCGAAATCCGAAATCCGAAATCCGAAATCCGAAATCCGAAATCCGAAATCCGAAATCCGAAATCCGAAATCCGAAATCCGAAATCCGAAATCCGAAATCCGAAATCCGAAATCCGAAATCCGAAATCCGAAATCCGAAATCCGAAATCCGAAATCCGAAATCCGAAATCCGAAATCCGAAATCCGAAATCCGAAATCCGAAATCCGAAATCCGAAATCCGAAATCCGACGAAATCCGACGAAATCCGAAATCCGAGATCCGAGACCCGAGATCCGAGATCCGAGATCCGAGATCCGAGATCCGAGATCCGAGATCCGAGATCCGAGATCCGAAATCCGAAATCCGAAATCCGAAATCCGAAATCCGAAATCCGAAATCCGAAATCCGAAATCCGAAATCCGACGAAATCCGACGAAATCCGACGAAATCCGAAATCCGAGATCCGAGACCCGAGATCCGAGATCCGAGATCCGAGATCCGAGATCCGAGATCCGAGATCCGAGATCCGAGATCCGAGATCCGAGATCCGAGATCCGAGATCCGAGATCCGAGATCCGAGATCCGAGATCCGAGATCCGAGATCCGAGATCCGAGATCCGAGATCCGAGATCCGAGATCCGAGATCCGAGATCCGAGATCCGAGATCCGAGATCCGAGATCCGAGATCCGAGATCCGAGATCCGAGATCCGAGATCCGAGATCCGAGATCCGAGATCCGAGATCCGAGATCCGAGATCCGAGATCCGAGATCCGAGATCCGAGATCCGAGATCCGAGATCCGAGATCCGAGATCCGAGATCCGAGATCCGAGATCCGAGATCCGAGATCCGAGATCCGAGATCCGAGATCCGAGATCCGAGATCCGAGATCCGAGATCCGAGATCCGAGATCCGAGATCCGAGATCCGAGATCCGAGATCCGAAATCCGAAATCCGAAATCCGAAATCCGAAATCCGAAATCCGAAATCCGAAATCCGAAATCCGAAATCCGAAATCCGAAATCCGAAATCCGAAATCCGAAATCCGAAATCCGAAATCCGAAATCCGAAATCCGAAATCCGAAATCCGAAATCCGAGATCCGAAATCCGAAATCCGAAATCCGAAATCCGAAATCCGAAATCCGAAATCCGAAATCCGAAATCCGAAATCCGAAATCCGAAATCCGAAATCCGAAATCCGAAATCCGAAATCCGAAATCCGAAATCCGAAATCCGAAATCCGAAATCCGAAATCCGAAATCCGAAATCCGAGATCCGAGATCCGAGATCCGAGATCCGAGATCCGAGATCCGAGATCCGAGATCCGAGATCCGAGATCCGAGATCCGAGATCCGAGATCCGAGATCCGAGATCCGAGATCCGAGATCCGAGATCCGAGATCCGAGATCCGAGATCCGAGATCCGAGATCCGAGATCCGAGATCCGAGATCCGAGATCCGAGATCCGAGATCCGAGATCCGAGATCCGAGATCCGAAATCCGAAATCCGAAATCCGAAATCCGAAATCCGAAATCCGAAATCCGAAATCCGAAATCCGAAATCCGAAATCCGAGATCCGAGATCCGAGATCCGAGATCCGAAATCCGAGATCCGAGATCCGAGATCCGAGATCCGAGATCCGAGATCCGAGATCCGAGATCCGAGATCCGAGATCCGAGATCCGAGATCCGAGATCCGAGATCCGAGATCCGAGATCCGAGATCCGAGATCCGAGATCCGAAATCCGAAATCCGAAATCCGAAATCCGAAATCCGAAATCCGAAATCCGAAATCCGAAATCCGAAATCCGAAATCCGAAATCCGAAATCCGAAATCCGAAATCCGAAATCCGAAATCCGATATCCGAAATCCGATATCCGAAATCCGAAATCCGAAATCCGAAATCCGAAATCCGAAATCCGAAATCCGAAATCCGAAATCCGAAATCCGAAATCCGAAATCCGAAATCCGACGAAATCCGAAATCCGACGAAATCCGAAATCCGAAATCCGACGAAATCCGAAATCCGACGAAATCCGAGATCCGAGATCCGAGACCCGAGATCCGAGATCCGAGATCCGAAATCCGAAATCCGAAATCCGAAATCCGAAATCCGAAATCCGAAATCCGAAATCCGAAATCCGAAATCCGAAATCCGAAATCCGAAATCCGAAATCCGAAATCCGAAATCCGAAATCCGAAATCCGAAATCCGAAATCCGAAATCCGAAATCCGAAATCCGAAATCCGAAATCCGAAATCCGAAATCCGAAATCCGAAATCCGAAATCCGAAAACCGAAATCCGAAATCCGAAATCCGAAATCCGAAATCCGAAATCCGAAATCCGAAATCCGAAATCCGAAATCCGAAATCCGAAATCCGACATCCGAGATCCGACATCCGAGATCCGAGATCCGAGATCCGAGATCCGAGATCCGAGATCCGAGATCCGAGATCCGAGATCCGAGATCCGAGATCCGACATCCGAGATCCGAGATCCGAGATCCGAGATCCGAGATCCGAGATCCGAGATCCGAGATCCGAGATCCGAGATCCGAGATCCGAGATCCGAGATCCGAGATCCGAGATCCGAGATCCGAGATCCGAGATCCGAGATCCGAGATCCGAGATCCGAGATCCGAGATCCGAGATCCGAGATCCGAGATCCGAGATCCGAGATCCGAGATCCGAGATCCGAGATCCGAGATCCGAGATCCGAGATCCGAGATCCGAGATCCGAGATCCGAGATCCGAGATCCGAGATCCGAGATCCGAGATCCGAGATCCGAGATCCGAGATCCGAGATCCGAGATCCGAGATCCGAGATCCGAGATCCGAGATCCGAGATCCGAGATCCGAGATCCGAGATCCGAGATCCGAGATTCGAGATTCGAGATTCGAGATCCGAGATCCGAAATCCGAAATCCGAAATCCGAAATCCGAAATCCGAAATCCGAAATCCGAAATCCGAAATCCGAAATCCGAAATCCGAAATCCGAAATCCGAAATCCGAAATCCGAAATCCGAAATCCGACGAAATCCGACGAAATCCGACGAAATCCGACGAAATCCGAAATCCGAGATCCGAGACCCGAGATCCGAGATCCGAGATCCGAGATCCGAGATCCGAGATCCGAGATCCGAAATCCGAAATCCGTAATCCGAAATCCGAAATCCGAAATCCGAAAACCGAAATCCGAAATCCGAAATCCGAAATCCGAAATCCGAAATCCGAAATCCGAAATCCGAAATCCGAAATCCGAAATCCGAAATCCGACATCCGAGATCCGACATCCGAGATCCGAGATCCGAAATCCGAAATCCGAAATCCGAAATCCGAAATCCGAAATCCGAAATCCGAAATCCGAAATCCGAAATCCGAAATCCGAAATCCGAAATCCGAAATCCGAAATCCGAAATCCGAAATCCGAAATCCGAAATCCGAAATCCGAAATCCGAAATCCGAAATCCGAAATCCGAAATCCGAAATCCGAAATCCGAAATCCGAAATCCGAAATCCGAAATCCGAAATCCGAAATCCGAAATCCGAAATCCGAAATCCGAAATCCGAAATCCGAAATCCGAAATCCGAAATCCGAAATCCGAAATCCGAAATCCGAAATCCGAAATCCGAAATCCGAAATCCGAAATCCGAAATCCGAAATCCGAAATCCGAAATCCGATATCCGAAATCCGAAATCCGAAATCCGAAATCCGACGAAATCCGAAATCCGACGAAATCCGAAATCCGAAATCCGACGAAATCCGAAATCCGACGAAATCCGAGATCCGAGATCCGAGACCCGAGATCCGAGACCCGAGATCCGAAATCCGAGATCCGAGATCCGAGATCCGAAATCCGAAATCCGAAATCCGAAATCCGAAATCCGAAATCCGAAATCCGAAATCCGAAATCCGAAATCCGAAATCCGAAATCCGAAATCCGAAATCCGAAATCCGAAATCCGAAATCCGAAATCCGAAATCCGAAATCCGAAATCCGAAATCCGAAATCCGAAATCCGAAATCCGAAATCCGAAATCCGTAATCCGAAATCCGAAATCCGAAATCCGAAAACCGAAATCCGAAATCCGAAATCCGAAATCCGAAATCCGAAATCCGACATCCGAGATCCGACATCCGAGATCCGAGATCCGAGATCCGAGATCCGAGATCCGAGATCCGAGATCCGAGATCCGAGATCCGAGACCCGAGATCCGAGATCCGAGATCCGAGATCCGAGATCCGAGATCCGAGATTCGAGATTCGAGATTCGAGATTCGAGATTCGAGATTCGAGATTCGAGATCCGAAATCCGAAATCCGAAATCCGAAATCCGAAATCCGAAATCCGAAATCCGAAATCCGAAATCCGAAATCCGAAATCCGAAATCCGAAATCCGAAATCCGAAATCCGAAATCCGAAATCCGAAATCCGAAATCCGAAATCCGAAATCCGAAATCCGAAATCCGAAATCCGAAATCCGAAATCCGAAATCCGAAATCCGAAATCCGAAATCCGAAATCCGAAATCCGAAATCCGAAATCCGAAATCCGAAATCCGAAATCCGGAATCCGAAATCCGAAATCCGAAATCCGAAATCCGAAATCCGAAATCCGAAATCCGAAATCCGAAATCCGAAATCCGAAATCCGACGAAATCCGACGAAATCCGAAATCCGAGATCCGAGATCCGAGATCCGAGATCCGAGATCCGAGATCCGAGATCCGAGATCCGAGATCCGAGATCCGAAATCCGAAATCCGAAATCCGAAATCCGAAATCCGAAATCCGAAATCCGAAATCCGAAATACGAAATCCGAAATCCGACGGAATCCGACGAAATCCGACGAAATCCGACGAAATCCGAAATCCGAGATCCGAGATCCGAGATCCGAGATCCGAGATCCGAGATCCGAGATCCGAGATCCGAGATCCGAGATCCGAGATCCGAGATCCGAGATCCGAGATCCGAGATCCGAGATCCGAGATCCGAGATCCGAGATCCGAGATCCGAGATCCGAGATCCGAGATCCGAGATCCGAGATCCGAGATCCGAGATCCGAGATCCGAGATCCGAGATCCGAGATCCGAGATCCGAGATCCGAGATCCGAGATCCGAGATCCGAGATCCGAGATCCGAGATCCGAGATCCGAGATCCGAGATCCGAGATCCGAGATCCGAGATCCGAGATCCGAGATCCGAGATCCGAGATCCGAGATCCGAAATCCGAAATCCGAAATCCGAAATCCGAAATCCGAAATCCGAAATCCGAAATCCGAAATCCGAAATCCGAAATCCGAAATCCGAAATCCGAAATCCGAAATCCGAAATCCGAAATCCGAAATCCGAAATCCGAAATCCGAAATCCGAAATCCGAAATCCGAAATCCGAAATCCGAAATCCGAAATCCCAAATCCCAAATCCCAAATCCCAAATCCCAAATCCCAAATCCCAAATCCCAAATCCCAAATCCCAAATCCGAAATCCGAAATCCGAAATCCGAAATCCGAAATCCGAAATCCGAAATCCGAAATCCGAAATCCGAAATCCGAAATCCGAAATCCGAAATCCGAAATCCGAAATCCGAAATCCGAAATCCGAAATCCGAAATCCGAAATCCGAAATCCGAAATCCGAAATCCGAAATCCGAAATCCGAAATCCGAAATCCGAAATCCGAAATCCGAAATCCGAAATCCGAAATCCGAAATCCGAAATCCGAAATCCGAAATCCGAAATCCGAAATCCGAAATCCGAAATCCGAAATCCGAAATCCGAAATCCGAAATCCGAAATCCGAAATCCGAAATCCGAAATCCGAAATCCGAAATCCGAAATCCGAAATCCGAAATCCGAAATCCGAAATCCGAAATCCGAAATCCGAAATCCGAAATCCGAAATCCGAAATCCGAAATCCGAAATCCGAAATCCGAAATCCGAAATCCGAAATCCGAAATCCGAAATCCGAAATCCGAAATCCGAAATCCGAAATCCGAAATCCGAAATCCGAAATCCGAAATCCGAAATCCGAAATCCGAAATCCGAAATCCGAAATCCGAAATCCGAAATCCGAAATCCGAAATCCGAAATCCGAAATCCGAAATCCGAAATCCGAAATCCGAAATCCGAAATCCGAAATCCGAAATCCGAGATCCGAGATCCGAGATCCGAGATCCGAGATCCGAGATCCGAAATCCGAGATCCGAGATCCGAGATCCGAGATCCGAGATCCGAGATCCGAGATCCGAGATCCGAGATCCGAGATCCGAGATCCGAAATCCGAAATCCGAAATCCGAAATCCGAAATCCGAAATCCGAAATCCGAAATCCGAAATCCGAAATCCGAAATCCGAAATCCGAAATCCGAAATCCGAAATCCGAAATCCGAAATCCGAAATCCGAAATCCGAAATCCGAAATCCGAAATCCGAAATCCGAAATCCGAAATCCGATATCCGAAATCCGAAATCCGAAATCCGAAATCCGAAATCCGAAATCCGAAATCCGAAATCCGAAATCCGACGAAATCCGAAATCCGACGAAATCCGAAATCCGAAATCCGACGAAATCCGAAATCCGACGAAATCCGAGATCCGAGATCCGAGACCCGAGATCCGAGATCCGAGATCCGAAATCCGAAATCCGAAATCCGAAATCCGAAATCCGAAATCCGAAATCCGAAATCCGAAATCCGAAATCCGAAATCCGAAATCCGAAATCCGAAATCCGAAATCCGAAATCCGAAATCCGAAATCCGAAATCCGAAATCCGAAATCCGAAATCCGAAATCCGAAATCCGAAATCCGAAATCCGAAATCCGAAATCCGAAATCCGAAATCCGAAATCCGAAATCCGAAATCCGAAATCCGAAATCCGAAATCCGAAATCCGAAATCCGAAATCCGAAATCCGACATCCGAGATCCGACATCCGAGATCCGAGATCCGAGATCCGAGATCCGAGATCCGAGATCCGAGATCCGAGATCCGAGATCCGACATCCGAGATCCGAGATCCGAGATCCGAGATCCGAGATCCGAGATCCGAGATCCGAGATCCGAGATCCGAGATCCGAGATCCGAGATCCGAGATCCGAGATCCGAGATCCGAGATCCGAGATCCGAGATCCGAGATCCGAGATCCGAGATCCGAGATCCGAGATCCGAGATCCGAGATCCGAGATCCGAGATCCGAGATCCGAGATCCGAGATCCGAGATCCGAGATCCGAGATCCGAGATCCGAGATCCGAGATCCGAGATCCGAGATCCGAGATCCGAGATCCGAGATCCGAGATCCGAGATCCGAGATCCGAGATCCGAGATCCGAGATCCGAGATTCGATATTCGAGATTCGAGATCCGAGATCCGAAATCCGAAATCCGAAATCCGAAATCCGAAATCCGAAATCCGAAATCCGAAATCCGAAATCCGAAATCCGAAATCCGAAATCCGAAATCCGAAATCCGAAATCCGACGAAATCCGACGAAATCCGACGAAATCCGACGAAATCCGAAATCCGAGATCCGAGACCCGAGATCCGAGATCCGAGATCCGAGATCCGAGATCCGAAATCCGAAATCCGAAATCCGAAATCCGAAATCCGAAATCCGAAATCCGAAATCCGAAATCCGAAATCCGAGATCCGACATCCGACATCCGAGATCCGAGATCCGAGATTCGAGATCCGAGATCCGAGATCCGAAATCCGAGATCCGAGATCCGAGATCCGAGATCCGAGATCCGAGATCCGAGATCCGAGATCCGAGATCCGAGATCCGAGATCCGAGATCCGAGATCCGAGATCCGAGATCCGAGATCCGAGATCCGATATCCGAAATCCGAAATCCGAAATCCGAAATCCGAAATCCGAAATCCGAAATCCGAAATCCGAAATCCGAAATCCGAAATCCGAAATCCGAAATCCGAAATCCGAAATCCGAAATCCGAAATCCGAAATCCGAAATCCGAAATCCGAAATCCGAAATCCGAAATCCGACGAAATCCGACGAAATCCGACGAAATCCGACGAAATCCGACGAAATCCGAAATCCGAGATCCGAGACCCGAGATCCGAGATCCGAGATCCGAGATCCGAGATCCGAAATCCGAAATCCGAAATCCGAAATCCGAAATCCGAAATCCGAAATCCGAAATCCGAAATCCGAAATCCGAAATCCGAAATCCGAAATCCGAAATCCGAAATCCGAAATCCGAAATCCGAAATCCGAAATCCGAAATCCGAAATCCGAAATCCGAAATCCGAAATCCGAAATCCGAAATCCGAAATCCGAAATCCGAAATCCGAAATCCGAAATCCGAAATCCGAAATCCGAAATCCGAAATCCGAAATCCGAAATCCGAAATCCGAAATCCGAAATCCGAAATCCGAAATCCGAAATCCGAAATCCGAAATCCGAAATCCGAAATCCGAAATCCGACATCCGAGATCCGACATCCGAGATCCGAGATCCGAGATCCGAGATCCGAGATCCGAGATCCGAAATCCGAGATCCGAGATCCGAGATCCGAGATCCGAGATCCGGGATCCGAGATCCGAGATCCGAGATCCGAGATCCGAGATCCGAGATCCGAGATCCGAGATCCGAGATCCGAGATCCGAGATCCGAGATCCGAGATCCGAAATCCGAAATCCGAAATCCGAAATCCGAAATCCGAAATCCGAAATCCGAAATCCGAAATCCGAAATCCGAAATCCGAAATCCGAAATCCGAAATCCGAAATCCGAAATCCGAAATCCGAAATCCGAAATCCGAAATCCGAAATCCGAAATCCGAAATCCGAAATCCGAAATCCGAAATCCGAAATCCGAAATCCGAAATCCGAAATCCGAAATCCGAAATCCGAAATCCGAAATCCGAAATCCGAAATCCGAAATCCGAAATCCGAAATCCGAAATCCGAAATCCGAAATCCGAAATCCGAAATCCGAAATCCGAAATCCGAAATCCGAAATCCGAAATCCGAAATCCGAAATCCGAAATCCGAAATCCGAAATCCGAAATCCGAAATCCGAAATCCGAAATCCGAAATCCGAAATCCGAAATCCGAAATCCGAAATCCGAAATCCGAAATCCGAAATCCGAAATCCGAAATCCGAAATCCGAAATCCGAAATCCGAAATCCGAAATCCGAAATCCGAAATCCGAAATCCGAAATCCGAAATCCGAAATCCGAAATCCGAAATCCGAAATCCGAAATCCGAAATCCGAAATCCGAAATCCGAAATCCGAAATCCGAAATCCGAAATCCGAAATCCGACATCCGAGATCCGAGATCCGAGATCCGAGATCCGAGATCCGAGATCCGAAATCCGAGATCCGAAATCCGAGATCCGAGATCCGAGATCCGAGATCCGAGATCCGAGATCCGAGATCCGAGATCCGAGATCCGAGATCCGAGATCCGAGATCCGAGATCCGAGATCCGAGATCCGAGATCCGAGATCCGAGATCCGAGATCCGAGATCCGAGATCCGAGATCCGAGATCCGAGATCCGAGATCCGAGATCCGAGATCCGAGATCCGAGATCCGAGATCCGAGATCCGAGATCCGAGATCCGAGATCCGAGATCCGAAATCCGAAATCCGAAATCCGAAATCCGAAATCCCAAATCCCAAATCCCAAATCCCAAATCCCAAATCCCAAATCCCAAATCCGAAATCCGAAATCCGAAATCCCAAATCCCAAATCCCAAATCCCAAATCCCAAATCCCAAATCCGAAATCCGAAATCCGAAATCCGAAATCCGAAATCCGAAATCCGAAATCCGAAATCCGAAATCCGAAATCCGAAATCCGAAATCCGAAATCCGAAATCCGAAATCCGAAATCCGAAATCCGAAATCCGAAATCCGAAATCCGAAATCCGAAATCCGAAATCCGAAATCCGAAATCCGAAATCCGAAATCCGAAATCCGAAATCCGAAATCCGAAATCCGAAATCCGAAATCCGAAATCCGAAATCCGAAATCCGAAATCCGAAATCCGAAATCCGAAATCCGAAATCCGAAATCCGAAATCCGAAATCCGAAATCCGAAATCCGAAATCCGAAATCCGAAATCCGAAATCCGAAATCCGAAATCCGAAATCCGAAATCCGAAATCCGAAATCCGAAATCCGAAATCCGAAATCCGAAATCCGAAATCCGAAATCCGAAATCCGAAATCCGAAATCCGAAATCCGAAATCCGAAATCCGAAATCCGAAATCCGAAATCCGAAATCCGAAATCCGAAATCCGAAATCCGAAATCCGAAATCCGAAATCCGAAATCCGAAATCCGAAATCCGAAATCCGAAATCCGAAATCCGAAATCCGAAATCCGAAATCCGAAATCCGAAATCCGAAATCCGAAATCCGAAATCCGAAATCCGAAATCCGAAATCCGAAATCCGAAATCCGAAATCCGAAATCCGAAATCCGAAATCCGAAATCCGAAATCCGAAATCCGAAATCCGAAATCCGAAATCCGAAATCCGAAATCCGACATCCGAGATCCGAGATCCGAGATCCGAGATCCGAGATCCGAGATCCGAGATCCGAGATCCGAAATCCGAGATCCGAGATCCGAGATCCGAGATCCGAGATCCGAGATCCGAGATCCGAGATCCGAGATCCGAGATCCGAGATCCGAGATCCGAGATCCGAGATCCGAGATCCGAGATCCGAGATCCGAGATCCGAGATCCGAGATCCGAGATCCGAGATCCGAGATCCGAGATCCGAGATCCGAGATCCGAGATCCGAGATCCGAGATCCGAGATCCGAGATCCGAGATCCGAGATCCGAGATCCGAGATCCGAGATCCGAGATCCGAGATCCGAGATCCGAGATCCGAGATCCGAGATCCGAGATCCGAGATCCGAGATCCGAGATCCGAGATCCGAGATCCGAGATCCGAGATCCGAGATCCGAGATCCGAGATCCGAGATCCGAGATCCGAGATCCGAGATCCGAGATCCGAGATCCGAGATCCGAGATCCGAGATCCGAGATCCGAGATCCGAAATCCGAAATCCGAAATCCGAAATCCGAAATCCGAAATCCCAAATCCCAAATCCCAAATCCCAAATCCCAAATCCCAAATCCCAAATCCCAAATCCCAAATCCGAAATCCCAAATCCCAAATCCCAAATCCCAAATCCCAAATCCCAAATCCCAAATCCGAAATCCGAAATCCGAAATCCGAAATCCGAAATCCGAAATCCGAAATCCGAAATCCGAAATCCGAAATCCGAAATCCGAAATCCGAAATCCGAAATCCGAAATCCGAAATCCGAAATCCGAAATCCGAAATCCGAAATCCGAAATCCGAAATCCGAAATCCGAAATCCGAAATCCGAAATCCGAAATCCGAAATCCGAAATCCGAAATCCGAAATCCGAAATCCGAAATCCGAAATCCGAAATCCGAAATCCGAAATCCGAAATCCGAAATCCGAAATCCGAGATCCGAGATCCGAGATCCGAGATCCGAGATCCGAGATCCGAGATCCGAGATCCGAGATCCGAGATCCGAGATCCGAGATCCGAGATCCGAGATCCGAGATCCGAGATCCGAGATCCGAGATCCGAGATCCGAGATCCGAGATCCGAGATCCGAGATCCGAGATCCGAGATCCGAGATCCGAGATCCGAGATCCGAGATCCGAGATCCGAGATCCGAGATCCGAGATCCGAGATCCGAGATCCGAGATCCGAGATCCGAGATCCGAGATCCGAGATCCGAGATCCGAGATCCGAGATCCGAGATCCGAGATCCGAGATCCGAGATCCGAGATCCGAGATCCGAGATCCGAGATCCGAGATCCGAGATCCGAGATCCGAGATCCGAGATCCGAGATCCGAGATCCGAGATCCGAGATCCGAGATCCGAGATCCGAGATCCGAGATCCGAGATCCGAGATCCGAGATCCGAGATCCGAGATCCGAGATCCGAGATCCGAGATCCGAGATCCGAGATCCGAGATCCGAGATCCGAGATCCGAGATCCGAGATCCGAGATCCGAGATCCGAGATCCGAGATCCGAGATCCGAGATCCGAGATCCGAGATCCGAGATCCGAGATCCGAGATCCGAAATCCGAAATCCGAAATCCGACGAAATCCGAAATCCGACGAAATCCGAAATCCGAGATCCGAGATCCGAGACCCGAGATCCGAGATCCGAGATCCGAGATCCGAGATCCGAGATCCGAGATCCGAGATCCGAGATCCGAGATCCGAGATCCGAGATCCGAGATCCGAGATCCGAGATCCGAGATCCGAGATCCGAGATCCGAGATCCGAGATCCGAGATCCGAGATCCGAGATCCGAGATCCGAGATCCGAGATCCGAGATCCGAGATCCGAGATCCGAGATCCGAGATCCGAGATCCGAGATCCGAGATCCGAGATCCGAGATCCGAGATCCGAGATCCGAGATCCGAGATCCGAGATCCGAGATCCGAGATCCGAGATCCGAGATCCGAGATCCGAGATCCGAGATCCGAGATCCGAGATCCGAGATCCGAGATCCGAGATCCGAGATCCGAGATCCGAGATCCGAGATCCGAGATCCGAGATCCGAGATCCGAGATCCGAGATCCGAGATCCGAGATCCGAGATCCGAGATCCGAGATCCGAGATCCGAGATCCGAGATCCGAGATCCGAGATCCGAGATCCGAGATCCGAGATCCGAGATCCGAGATCCGAGATCCGAGATCCGAGATCCGAAATCCGAAATCCGAAATCCGACGAAATCCGAAATCCGACGAAATCCGAGATCCGAGATCCGAGATCCGAAATCCGAGATCCGAGATCCGAGATCCGAGATCCGAGATCCGAGATCCGAGATCCGAGATCCGAGATCCGAGATCCGAGATCCGAGATCCGAGATCCGAGATCCGAGATCCGAGATCCGAGATCCGAGATCCGAGATCCGAGATACGAGATCCGAGATCCGAGATCCGAGATCCGAGATCCGAGATCCGAGATCCGAGATCCGAGATCCGAGATCCGAGATCCGAGATCCGAGATCCGAGATCCGAGATCCGAAATCCGAAATCCGAAATCCGACGAAATCCGAAATCCGACGAAATCCGAGATCCGAGATCCGAGATCCGAGATCCGAGATCCGAGATCCGAGATCCGAGATCCGAGATCCGAGATCCGAGATCCGAGATCCGAGATCCGAGATTCGAGATTCGAGATTCGAGATTCGAGATCCGAGATCCGAAATCCGAAATCCGAAATCCGAAATCCGAAATCCGACGAAATCCGACGAAATCCGACGAAATCCGAAATCCGAGATCCGAGACCCGAGATCCGAGATCCGAGATCCGAGATCCGAGATCCGAGATCCGAAATCCGAAATCCGAAATCCGAAATCCGAAATCCGAAATCCGAAATCCGAAATCCGAAATCCGAAATCCGAAATCCGAAATCCGAAATCCGAAATCCGAAATCCGAAATCCGAAATCCGAAATCCGAAATCCGAAATCCGAAATCCGAAATCCGAAATCCGAAATCCGAAATCCGAAATCCGAAATCCGAAATCCGAAATCCGAAATCCGAAATCCGAAATCCGAAATCCGAAATCCGAAATCCGAAATCCGAAATCCGAAATCCGAAATCCGAAATCCGAAATCCGAAATCCGAAATCCGAAATCCGAAATCCGAAATCCGAAATCCGAAATCCGAAATCCGAAATCCGAAATCCGAAATCCGAAATCCGAAATCCGAAATCCGAAATCCGAAATCCGAAATCCGAAATCCGAAATCCGAAATCCGAAATCCGAAATCCGAAATCCGAAATCCGAAATCCGAAATCCGAAATCCGAAATCCGAAATCCGAAATCCGAAATCCGAAATCCGAAATCCGAAATCCGAAATCCGAAATCCGAAATCCGAAATCCGAAATCCGAAATCCGAAATCCGAAATCCGAAATCCGAAATCCGAAATCCGAAATCCGAAATCCGAAATCCGACATCCGAGATCCGAGATCCGAGATCCGAGATCCGAAATCCGAGATCCGAAATCCGAGATCCGAGATCCGAGATCCGAGATCCGAGATCCGAGATCCGAGATCCGAGATCCGAGATCCGAGATCCGAGATCCGAGATCCGAGATCCGAGATCCGAGATCCGAGATCCGAGATCCGAGATCCGAGATCCGAGATCCGAGATCCGAGATCCGAGATCCGAGATCCGAGATCCGAGATCCGAGATCCGAGATCCGAGATCCGAGATCCGAGATCCGAGATCCGAGATCCGAGATCCGAGATCCGAGATCCGAGATCCGAGATCCGAGATCCGAGATCCGAGATCCGAGATCCGAGATCCGAGATCCGAGATCCGAGATCCGAGATCCGAGATCCGAGATCCGAAATCCGAAATCCGAAATCCGAAATCCGAAATCCGAAATCCCAAATCCCAAATCCCAAATCCCAAATCCCAAATCCCAAATCCCAAATCCCAAATCCCAAATCCGAAATCCGAAATCCGAAATCCCAAATCCCAAATCCCAAATCCCAAATCCCAAATCCCAAATCCGAAATCCGAAATCCGAAATCCGAAATCCGAAATCCGAAATCCGAAATCCGAAATCCGAAATCCGAAATCCGAAATCCGAAATCCGAAATCCGAAATCCGAAATCCGAAATCCGAAATCCGAAATCCGAAATCCGAAATCCGAAATCCGAAATCCGAAATCCGAAATCCGAGATCCGAGATCCGAGATCCGAGATCCGAGATCCGAGATCCGAGATCCGAGATCCGAGATCCGAGATCCGAGATCCGAGATCCGAGATCCGAGATCCGAGATCCGAGATCCGAGATCCGAGATCCGAGATCCGAGATCCGAGATCCGAGATCCGAGATCCGAGATCCGAGATCCGAGATCCGAGATCCGAGATCCGAGATCCGAGATCCGAGATCCGAGATCCGAGATCCGAGATCCGAGATCCGAGATCCGAGATCCGAGATCCGAGATCCGAGATCCGAGATCCGAGATCCGAGATCCGAGATCCGAGATCCGAGATCCGAGATCCGAGATCCGAGATCCGAGATCCGAGATCCGAGATCCGAGATCCGAGATCCGAGATCCGAGATCCGAGATCCGAGATCCGAGATCCGAGATCCGAGATCCGAGATCCGAGATCCGAGATCCGAGATCCGAGATCCGAGATCCGAGATCCGAGATCCGAGATCCGAGATCCGAGATCCGAGATCCGAGATCCGAGATCCGAGATCCGAGATCCGAGATCCGAGATCCGAGATCCGAGATCCGAGATCCGAGATCCGAGATCCGAGATCCGAGATCCGAGATCCGAGATCCGAGATCCGAGATCCGAAATCCGAAATCCGAAATCCCAAATCCCAAATCCCAAATCCCAAATCCCAAATCCCAAATCCCAAATCCCAAATCCGAAATCCGAAATCCGAAATCCGAAATCCGAAATCCGAAATCCGAAATCCGAAATCCGAAATCCGAAATCCGAAATCCGAAATCCGAAATCCGAAATCCGAAATCCGAAATCCGAAATCCGAAATCCGAAATCCGAAATCCGAAATCCGAAATCCGAAATCCGAAATCCGAAATCCGAAATCCGAAATCCGAAATCCGAAATCCGAAATCCGAAATCCGAAATCCGAAATCCGAAATCCGAAATCCGAAATCCGAAATCCGAAATCCGAAATCCGAAATCCGAAATCCGAAATCCGAGATCCGAGATCCGAGATCCGAGATCCGAGATCCGAGATCCGAGATCCGAGATCCGAGATCCGAGATCCGAGATCCGAGATCCGAGATCCGAGATCCGAGATCCGAGATCCGAGATCCGAGATCCGAGATCCGAGATCCGAGATCCGAGATCCGAGATCCGAGATCCGAGATCCGAGATCCGAGATCCGAGATCCGAGATCCGAGATCCGAGATCCGAGATCCGAGATCCGAGATCCGAGATCCGAGATCCGAGATCCGAGATCCGAGATCCGAGATCCGAGATCCGAGATCCGAGATCCGAGATCCGAGATCCGAGATCCGAGATCCGAGATCCGAGATCCGAGATCCGAGATCCGAGATCCGAGATCCGAGATCCGAGATCCGAGATCCGAGATCCGAGATCCGAGATCCGAGATCCGAGATCCGAGATCCGAGATCCGAGATCCGAGATCCGAGATCCGAGATCCGAGATCCGAGATCCGAGATCCGAGATCCGAGATCCGAGATCCGAGATCCGAGATCCGAGATCCGAGATCCGAGATCCGAGATCCGAGATCCGAGATCCGAGATCCGAGATCCGAGATCCGAGATCCGAGATCCGAGATCCGAGATCCGAGATCCGAGATCCGAGATCCGAGATCCGAGATCCGAGATCCGAGATCCGAGATCCGAAATCCGAAATCCGAAATCCGAAATCCGACGAAATCCGAAATCCGACGAAATCCGAGATCCGAGATCCGAGACCCGAGATCCGAGATCCGAGATCCGAGATCCGAGATCCGAGATCCGAGATCCGAGAGCCGAGATCCGAGATCCGAGATCCGAGATCCGAGATCCGAGATCCGAGATCCGAGATCCGAGATCCGAGATCCGAGATCCGAGATCCGAGATCCGAGATCCGAGATCCGAGATCCGAGATCCGAGATCCGAGATCCGAGATCCGAGATCCGAGATCCGAGATCCGAGATCCGAGATCCGAGATCCGAGATCCGAGATCCGAGATCCGAGATCCGAGATCCGAGATCCGAGATCCGAGATCCGAGATCCGAGATCCGAGATCCGAGATCCGAGATCCGAGATCCGAGATCCGAGATCCGAGATCCGAGATCCGAGATCCGAGATCCGAGATCCGAGATCCGAGATCCGAGATCCGAGATCCGAGATCCGAGATCCGAGATCCGAGATCCGAGATCCGAGATCCGAGATCCGAGATCCGAGATCCGAGATCCGAGATCCGAGATCCGAGATCCGAGATCCGAGATCCGAGATCCGAGATCCGAGATCCGAGATCCGAGATCCGAGATCCGAGATCCGAGATCCGAGATCCGAGATCCGAGATCCGAGATCCGAGATCCGAGATCCGAGATCCGAGATCCGAGATCCGAGATCCGAGATCCGAGATCCGAGATCCGAGATCCGAGATCCGAGATCCGAGATCCGAGATCCGAGATCCGAGATCCGAGATCCGAGATCCGAGATCCGAGATCCGAGATCCGAGATCCGAGATCCGAGATCCGAGATCCGAGATCCGAAATCCGAAATCCGAAATCCCAAATCCCAAATCCCAAATCCCAAATCCCAAATCCCAAATCCGAAATCCGAAATCCGAAATCCGAAATCCGAAATCCGAAATCCGAAATCCGAAATCCGAAATCCGAAATCCGAAATCCGAAATCCGAAATCCGAAATCCGAAATCCGAAATCCGAAATCCGAAATCCGAAATCCGAAATCCGAAATCCGAAATCCGAAATCCGAAATCCGAAATCCGAAATCCGAAATCCGAAATCCGAAATCCGAAATCCGAAATCCGAAATCCGAAATCCGAAATCCGAAATCCGAAATCCGAAATCCGAAATCCGAAATCCGAAATCCGAAATCCGAAATCCGAAATCCGAAATCCGAAATCCGAAATCCGAAATCCGAAATCCGAGATCCGAGATCCGAGATCCGAGATCCGAGATCCGAGATCCGAGATCCGAGATCCGAGATCCGAGATCCGAGATCCGAGATCCGAGATCCGAGATCCGAGATCCGAGATCCGAGATCCGAGATCCGAGATCCGAGATCCGAGATCCGAGATCCGAGATCCGAGATCCGAGATCCGAGATCCGAGATCCGAGATCCGAGATCCGAGATCCGAGATCCGAGATCCGAGATCCGAGATCCGAGATCCGAGATCCGAGATCCGAGATCCGAGATCCGAGATCCGAGATCCGAGATCCGAGATCCGAGATCCGAGATCCGAGATCCGAGATCCGAGATCCGAGATCCGAGATCCGAGATCCGAGATCCGAGATCCGAGATCCGAGATCCGAGATCCGAGATCCGAGATCCGAGATCCGAGATCCGAGATCCGAGATCCGAGATCCGAGATCCGAGATCCGAGATCCGAGATCCGAGATCCGAGATCCGAGATCCGAGATCCGAGATCCGAGATCCGAGATCCGAGATCCGAGATCCGAGATCCGAGATCCGAGATCCGAGATCCGAGATCCGAGATCCGAGATCCGAGATCCGAGATCCGAGATCCGAGATCCGAGATCCGAGATCCGAGATCCGAGATCCGAGATCCGAGATCCGAGATCCGAGATCCGAGATCCGAGATCCGAGATCCGAGATCCGAGATCCGAGATCCGAGATCCGAGATCCGAGATCCGAAATCCGAAATCCGAAATCCGAAATCCGACGAAATCCGAAATCCGACGAAATCCGAGATCCGAGATCCGAGACCCGAGATCCGAGATCCGAGATCCGAGATCCGAGATCCGAGATCCGAGATCCGAGATCCGAGAGCCGAGATCCGAGATCCGAGATCCGAGATCCGAGATCCGAGATCCGAGATCCGAGATCCGAGATCCGAGATCCGAGATCCGAGATCCGAGATCCGAGATCCGAGATCCGAGATCCGAGATCCGAGATCCGAGATCCGAGATCCGAGATCCGAGATCCGAGATCCGAGATCCGAGATCCGAGATCCGAGATCCGAGATCCGAGATCCGAGATCCGAGATCCGAGATCCGAGATCCGAGATCCGAGATCCGAGATCCGAGATCCGAGATCCGAGATCCGAGATCCGAGATCCGAGATCCGAGATCCGAGATCCGAGATCCGAGATCCGAGATCCGAGATCCGAGATCCGAGATCCGAGATCCGAGATCCGAGATCCGAGATCCGAGATCCGAGATCCGAGATCCGAGATCCGAGATCCGAGATCCGAGATCCGAGATCCGAGATCCGAGATCCGAGATCCGAGATCCGAGATCCGAGATCCGAGATCCGAGATCCGAGATCCGAGATCCGAGATCCGAAATCCGAAATCCGACGAAATCCGAAATCCGACGAAATCCGAGATCCGAGATCCGAGATCCGAAATCCGAGATCCGAGATCCGAGATCCGAGATCCGAGATCCGAGATCCGAGATCCGAGATCCGAGATCCGAGATCCGAGATCCGAGATCCGAGATCCGAGATCCGAGATCCGAGATCCGAGATCCGAGATCCGAGATCCGAGATCCGAGATCCGAGATCCGAG
>CAKXYW020000039.1:32500-40000 GCA_935421215.2 Melolontha melolontha | reverse complement strand
CGGCGTTCCGAATACTTATGCGGAGCGACGGTCGTTGCAGTTTCGCGCGGAATGCGGACTTACAAGTCGCGAGCTCCGCATATGTATTCGACGTTCCGAATACTTATGCGGACGGACAGGTCGCGAGCTCCGCCTATGTATTCGACGTTCCGAATACTTATGCGGACGGATAAGTCGCGAGCTCCGCGTATGTATTCGACGTTTAGAATACTTATGCGGAGCGATGCCCGTTGCAGTTTCACGCAAAATGCGGACGGACGAGTCGCGAGCTCCGCATATGTATTCGACGTTCCGAATACTTATGCGGAGCGACGGCTTTTACAGCTTCCACTGCGAATATCGGTTCGGTCGCGGCGGGAGTCCGACGGGCCCGCCACGTTCGGCACGTTTCAGCGCACGGCGTCGGCGAAATTTTCGGTTGCGCGCGAGAAAGTCGCGAGCTCCGCTGCAGTGTCCCGAGCGTCGGAATACGAAGTAACGCGCTCCGCATGTGTATCCGGCGTTCGGAATACTTATGTGGAGCGGCGATTTTTGCCAAGTCCTCCGCCGTGTCGGTGCCGGGGCAAAAATCGCTTCGAGAGCCGCGGCTCCGCATAAGTATATTGCTTAAAATTTTCCGAAGACCGACTCTCCGCATAAGTATCCTATGTGGATTCTTCGAATACATGTGCTCCGCATCAGTATTTTGCACCGGAATACTTATGCGGAGCGGCGACTTTTCCCATTTCCCGTGCGAATGTTGGCTCGTTCGTTGTTAATGTCGACGCTTCGCGTCTAATCCGATGCATTTCGCTGCGCGAATTCGATCGCAGAGTCGAATCTCTCGTCCGGTGATAAAATTGTCGTCGTGTGCACATTGCACGGTGGGGACGGGTCGGCGCGACGCATGACCGTCCGACTGCCCGCCCGGTCGGTCAACGGTACCGACAGCCGCACGGTCGACGGTGCCGAACACTTGCACATTATTAAGGATAGTAGTGGTCGTCGATGCGAAGTACAAGTTAAATTGTTCATGTTTGCTAGACGTTCTGCTTTATCCCCGTTACTATCAGAATGTTGTCTCTTGGCGAGGTGCGGCTGTGCGTTATTATGCTTTTAATAATTGTGTTTGGTCGGTGTATCGTAGGAACGGACTGTGCGTTGTTCCATATTCGCTCCCAGGTCGTTTATACGACATGTGTCGCGAGTATCTGACATAAACGCGTCCGTTGCGTGCCGATTTTCTGTCGTCCACACTTAAATGAAAGTGATCGACAATCGCCGAATGCGCCACACGAAAGCATTGGACAGGCACAGAGCGCCGCAGAAAATCCGCCGAGACCGTTTTGTGCCCCGTCGAACTGAATATTATCGAACTGAATATTATCGAACTGATGTCCTCGTCTAACGAGGGAGACGTGCGTTTTGTTTGTGTTTGTCGCGAGCTATATTATGACCGTTGACAGAATACTTGCAGCACGTCGTCCACAGCGAGTCCGCGGGCTACGAAGACGTTCCATACGTTCCTAGTGCTCACTATGCGGCGAAATCGTTCCGTGCGATTTATACACAAGAGGACGGTTTAGACATTTCTCTAAATTCGTCCCTTGACTTTTCATTGCAACGACTCGCCTCGTTCCGAGCGAGAATGTAAGGATGCTCGTACGTTACTCTCTTAATGTTGCAGCCGAGCTTTGCATCGCAAGTCGATTTACGATCTAGCGTCGGATGCGAGAGTATGTTCGAAGCTGACAAAGTAGTTGGTGAAATTGATTTTCTTTTTCGCCGGAGAAACACCTAGAACTGATTTTTATTGCGTACATATTACCGCAGCAGGCCCCGATCCGCCGCCACAGGCACGGCAACTGATCTCAACGCGCTCTGGTACGGACACTTGGTCGTGGCGGTAGCCCCGTTACGACTACTGCGCCGCCAGGACATTAGCGTAAAGACGGTTGGTCAGAGTGCCGCGCGCGGTCGTGTGTTTTCTGCGATTTTTGTACGCAAGTGTGCGGAGTCTCGGTCGGTGCGCGCGGTCAGTCCGCCGCCGACTGTACAGGATTCCCACCCTGTGCGAGTGTTGAGAGAGAGAAAGAGAGACCAATGGGCGTCTGTGTATAAGAGGGTGTAATGTGAAAAAGGAGAGAAGGGCCGCTGTATTTGCGACTGCGATATCCGCGAACGCGCGAGAGCCGACGACAGTGATCCCGTCGCCGTTCGACGACGAACTCTTGTTCTGATAGTCTGACGGTCGTGACGGACGTCGTCGTCGCCTCGCCGTAACGGTATCTATCTGGCGCGTTCGCGGCAGATATGCCTCCGTCACTTTTTCCCCCGGATCACGTTTACGCCGGTCTCCCGATCTCGTCTCGACGATGTTCATATATTTATTCGGTGGGAGACTGTTCTGTGTATATTTCTGTTCGGAGAGGAGCAGCACGCGCCCGGAGCGACGGGCGCGAGCCGTACCTTCGGCCGACGGATAACAGCTCCCTGGTTGATCCTGCCAGTAGTCATATGCTTGTCTCAAAGATTAAGCCATGCATGTCTCAGTACGAGCCGTATTAAGGTGAAACCGCGAAAGGCTCATTAAATCAGTTATGGTTCCTTAGATCGTACCCACATTTACTTGGATAACTGTGGTAATTCTAGAGCTAATACATGCAAACAGAGCTCCGACCGGAGACGGAAGGAGCGCTTTTATTAGATCAAAACCAATCGGTGGCGGGTCCGCCCGTCATCGTACACCTTGGTGACTCTGAATAACTTTTTGCTGATCGCACGGTCTCGCACCGGCGACGCATCTTTCAAATGTCTGCCTTATCAACTGTCGATGGTAGGTTCTGCGCCTACCATGGTTGTAACGGGTAACGGGGAATCAGGGTTCGATTCCGGAGAGGGAGCCTGAGAAACGGCTACCACATCCAAGGAAGGCAGCAGGCGCGCAAATTACCCACTCCCGGCACGGGGAGGTAGTGACGAAAAATAACGATACGGGACTCATCCGAGGCCCCGTAATCGGAATGAGTACACTCTAAACCCTTTAACGAGGATCAATTGGAGGGCAAGTCTGGTGCCAGCAGCCGCGGTAATTCCAGCTCCAATAGCGTATATTAAAGTTGTTGCGGTTAAAAAGCTCGTAGTCGAATTTGTGTCCCGCGCCGCCGGTTCATCGCTCGCGGTGTTTAACTGGCGTGTCCGCGGGACGTCCTGCCGGTGGGCTCAGCCTCTTCACGGGGGCGGCCCAACTTCAAATCCCACCGCGGTGCTCTTTACCGAGTGTCGAGGTGGGCCGGCACGTTTACTTTGAACAAATTAGAGTGCTTAAAGCAGGCTAAAACTTCGCCTGAATACTGTGTGCATGGAATAATGGAATAGGACCTCGGTTCTATTTTGTTGGTTTTCGGAACTCCGAGGTAATGATTAATAGGAACGGATGGGGGCATTCGTATTGCGACGTTAGAGGTGAAATTCTTGGATCGTCGCAAGACGGACAGAAGCGAAAGCATTTGCCAAAAACGCTTTCATTGATCAAGAACGAAAGTTAGAGGTTCGAAGGCGATCAGATACCGCCCTAGTTCTAACCATAAACGATGCCAGCTAGCGATCCGCCGACGTTCCTCCGATGACTCGGCGGGCAGCTTCCGGGAAACCAAAGCTTTTGGGTTCCGGGGGAAGTATGGTTGCAAAGCTGAAACTTAAAGGAATTGACGGAAGGGCACCACCAGGAGTGGAGCCTGCGGCTTAATTTGACTCAACACGGGAAACCTCACCAGGCCCGGACACCGGAAGGATTGACAGATTGACAGCTCTTTCTTGATTCGGTGGGTGGTGGTGCATGGCCGTTCTTAGTTGGTGGAGCGATTTGTCTGGTTAATTCCGATAACGAACGAGACTCTAGCCTGCTAACTAGGCGTATTCTCGACATCTCAAAGGCCAGCCGGTCCGGCGTTCGCGCCGTGATCGTGCTCGGTTTTTACTGTCGGCGTACAAATAATTCTTCTTAGAGGGACAGGCGGCTTCTAGCCGCACGAGATTGAGCAATAACAGGTCTGTGATGCCCTTAGATGTTCTGGGCCGCACGCGCGCTACACTGAAGGAATCAGCGTGTCTTCCCTGGCCGAGCGGCCCGGGTAACCCGCTGAACCTCCTTCGTGCTAGGGATTGGGGCTTGCAATTGTTCCCCATGAACGAGGAATTCCCAGTAAGCGCGAGTCATAAGCTCGCGTTGATTACGTCCCTGCCCTTTGTACACACCGCCCGTCGCTACTACCGATTGAATGATTTAGTGAGGTCTTCGGACCGGTGCGCGGTTGCGTTTCGCACGTCGCCGATGTTGCTGGGAAGATGACCAAACTTGATCATTTAGAGGAAGTAAAAGTCGTAACAAGGTTTCCGTAGGTGAACCTGCGGAAGGATCATTAACGTTCACGAGTTGTTTCACAGAAGTGTTTTGTGAACTACAACAACCCGCACAACGTCTAATATTGGTCGCATAGACCGGCGCGCGAGGTGGAATTAAGGAGGGCGGATACCCACTGGATCTATGTGCGTGTATTCGCGATACCTCCGCCATCTCCGCGACTCGAACTGACAAAGTTTTATATATACATATAGATCGTTTTCGAACTGACAGCGGTGAGATTTTGTTCACCGTGCTGCCACGAAGAGGGCCGCACGGCATTCTCTCGCCGTCTCGAACTGTCCGTGCAAGTCTGCGTGCGCGCAGGGAGACCGTGCTGTTTATCCGATGCCGGCGATTCCGAGCGCGCCCGGTTCCGCAAGCGGCGGCGGCGCCCCTCGGGTACCTATGTTCGCCGTTGCAATTCATCTCGCCGTTACCGTGCTCCTCCTTAAGGGCCGGACCACCCCCATTCTTCTCCGTTTCCTCCGTCTGTGCTCGTCCGGCACGCCCGAAGCTCGTTGTTCATTCCGAGAGAGGTGCGTGTTCTGCAGGACGGGAATGAAACAGGCCCCTAGGAGAGACGAGGAGTTTCTGGGCCGGAGTCTCTATTCGCCTGGGAGAGATCGAGTGAGACGATGTGCGGTGAATTATATGATGCAACGGTGCGGACTGAAAAGGAAATTTCGCGCGGATCGTCGTCGTCGACGACGACGACGATGAGCGCCGTTCCGACGGTACTTGAATGATGCTCGCCCGGAGAGGGTTAGCCCCGCCGTTATGGCGATGCCGATCTTCGGCCGCGTCGCGCAAATCGACGCGCCGGCTGTATCGAGTGCACGTCGTCCCCAATTGTTAGGACGCACGCGGACGCAACACACGTCTTGTCTGTTCCCGATATTGCGAGATCGTAATAGGAACTGTGAAATGTCTAACACCGTAGATATGAATGCGACGCGTCATTGGAGAAGTATGACGCCCGTGCGTGAGCGCGTGTGCGTGTCCCTCCGACGCTTATCGTAAAATTGCAAAAGATTACCCTGGACGGTGGATCACTTGGCTCGTGGGTCGATGAAGAACGCAGCTAATTGCGCGTCAAATTGTGAACTGCAGGACACTTGAACATCGACATTTCGAACGCACATTGCGGTCCTCGGATACTGTTCCCGGACCACTCCTGACTGAGGGTCGTTTCTATATGAACGACTGCGCGGCGCGTTGTCCGACGTTCATCGTCTTTGTCGTGTTGAACGGTGTCGAACGAAACCGGATCCCGTGCACGCGAAGATGATGGTCGGCCATCGTTCGCCGTCGCAAGTGAGGCGCGGGAAGAAAGAAGTTGCTGCACGATCGATGATCGAGCGCACAACATTCATTCCCCGCCGTCTTGGGATAATGTCGAACGTGCGGTACGTGCAATATGTTCGCGCGTGCGTGCGTATACCCAGGTATTGAGTATATGCGCGTACGCATACGCGAAGCACGTTCATCGCGGTTCGTTTCCCGAAAACACAACGACGACAGCACGAACGCCGCAAACGCCACCACCGGACAAACACATGCGCCCAGAGTGGGAAGCGCGGAAAGAGAACGATGCGCGCGGCAGCGCCTTCAGAGTCTCCCGCTACCCCGCCTGCTTCATGTGCCCGCGTTGGCGAGCGCGCGCGCGCGCCCGTGTTGTGTATACGTGTTTAGCGACACTGAGCCGCGTCATAACGGTTGTAGTAGCCGCCACCGTGGCTAGTTTCTCGGTGACGGTGAAACGTCCGCATTAATGAGACGTGCGCGTGCGACGGTCGTCGTATCATAGATTATGCATACAGACGTCAGACCGTTCGTAATACGCGGTCCGCCGTAATGAGTGGCACGCGTCATGCGAAAACGCGACCTCAGAGCAGGTGAGATTACCCGCCGAATTTAAGCATATTACTAAGCGGTGGAAAAGAAACTAACCAGGATTCCCCCAGTAGCGGCGAGCGAACAGGGAAGAGCCCAGCACCGAATCCCGCGGCCTGTTGACGGACGCCGGGAAATGTGGTGTTAGGGAGGATCCGCCATCTCGAGGTCGTTCGGTGCGCCCAAGTCCTTCTTGAACGGGGCCACTTACCCATAGAGGGTGCCAGGCCCGTAGTTGGCCGCCGTCGACCGCGGGAGGATCTCTCCTCAGAGTCGGGTTGCTTGAGAGTGCAGCCCTAAGTGGGTGGTAAACTCCATCTAAGGCTAAATATGACCACGAGACCGATAGCGAACAAGTACCGTGAGGGAAAGTTGAAAAGAACTTTGAAGAGAGAGTTCAAGAGTACGTGAAACCGTTCAGGGGTAAACCTGAGAAACCCGAAAGGTCGAACGGGGAGATTCAGACGCGTCTCGGAGAACCGCGGCGAGTCGGTGACGAGTGACGGTAGGCGTTCGCGTCGACTGCGCCGTTTCCGTTCCGTCCGCGGCCGAACGCGTGCACTTCTCCCCCTGTAGGACGTCGCGACCCGTTGGGCGACGGTCTAAGGCCCGCGGTGGAGCCCGTACGAGTTTTTGCTCGTTCGGACCCGCGGTGTCCCGGCCGGAGACAATACCGACGGTACGATGGTGGCGCGGGGCCGCGACACGTTCGCGTCCGGCCGACCGCAAGTGCGGACGGATAATCCGAAATCCGGACCTGGTGCCGGATCCGGTCCCGTCCGACTGCTGGCGGTCGCGCTCTCGGACAGACCCCGAACACGCCCGTCGGCGGCGCTATAGCTTTGGGTACTTTCAGGACCCGTCTTGAAACACGGACCAAGGAGTCTAGCATGTGCGCGAGTCATTGGGACTCTGATGAAACCTAAAGGCGTAATGAAAGTGAAGGTCCGCCCTGCGCGGACCGAGGGAGGATGGGTGGACCCGAGGGGCCGCCCCGCACTCCCGGGGCGTCTCGTTCTCATCGCGAGAAGAGGCGCACCCAGAGCGTACACGCTGGGACCCGAAAGATGGTGAACTATGCCTGGTCAGGACGAAGTCAGGGGAAACCCTGATGGAGGTCCGTAGCGATTCTGACGTGCAAATCGATCGTCGGAACTGGGTATAGGGGCGAAAGACTAATCGAACCATCTAGTAGCTGGTTCCCTCCGAAGTTTCCCTCAGGA
>CAKXYW020000039.1:17500-27500 GCA_935421215.2 Melolontha melolontha | reverse complement strand
AACGCGCTCCGCATGTGTATCCGGCGTTCGGAATACTTATGTGGAGCGGCGATTTTTGCCAAGTCCTCCGCCGTGTCGGTGCCGGGGCAAAAATCGCTTCGAGAGCCGCGGCTCCGCATAAGTATATTGCTTAAAATTTTCCGAAGACCGACTCTCCGCATAAGTATCCTATGTGGATTCTTCGAATACATGTGCTCCGCATCAGTATTTTGCACCGGAATACTTATGCGGAGCGGCGACTTTTCCCATTTCCCGTGCGAATGTTGGCTCGTTCGTTGTTAATGTCGACGCTTCGCGTCTAATCCGATGCATTTCGCTGCGCGAATTCGATCGCAGAGTCGAATCTCTCGTCCGGTGATAAAATTGTCGTCGTGTGCACATTGCACGGTGGGGACGGGTCGGCGCGACGCATGACCGTCCGACTGCCCGCCCGGTCGGTCAACGGTACCGACAGCCGCACGGTCGACGGTGCCGAACACTTGCACATTATTAAGGATAGTAGTGGTCGTCGATGCGAAGTACAAGTTAAATTGTTCATGTTTGCTAGACGTTCTGCTTTATCCCCGTTACTATCAGAATGTTGTCTCTTGGCGAGGTGCGGCTGTGCGTTATTATGCTTTTAATAATTGTGTTTGGTCGGTGTATCGTAGGAACGGACTGTGCGTTGTTCCATATTCGCTCCCAGGTCGTTTATACGACATGTGTCGCGAGTATCTGACATAAACGCGTCCGTTGCGTGCCGATTTTCTGTCGTCCACACTTAAATGAAAGTGATCGACAATCGCCGAATGCGCCACACGAAAGCATTGGACAGGCACAGAGCGCCGCAGAAAATCCGCCGAGACCGTTTTGTGCCCCGTCGAACTGAATATTATCGAACTGAATATTATCGAACTGATGTCCTCGTCTAACGAGGGAGACGTGCGTTTTGTTTGTGTTTGTCGCGAGCTATATTATGACCGTTGACAGAATACTTGCAGCACGTCGTCCACAGCGAGTCCGCGGGCTACGAAGACGTTCCATACGTTCCTAGTGCTCACTATGCGGCGAAATCGTTCCGTGCGATTTATACACAAGAGGACGGTTTAGACATTTCTCTAAATTCGTCCCTTGACTTTTCATTGCAACGACTCGCCTCGTTCCGAGCGAGAATGTAAGGATGCTCGTACGTTACTCTCTTAATGTTGCAGCCGAGCTTTGCATCGCAAGTCGATTTACGATCTAGCGTCGGATGCGAGAGTATGTTCGAAGCTGACAAAGTAGTTGGTGAAATTGATTTTCTTTTTCGCCGGAGAAACACCTAGAACTGATTTTTATTGCGTACATATTACCGCAGCAGGCCCCGATCCGCCGCCACAGGCACGGCAACTGATCTCAACGCGCTCTGGTACGGACACTTGGTCGTGGCGGTAGCCCCGTTACGACTACTGCGCCGCCAGGACATTAGCGTAAAGACGGTTGGTCAGAGTGCCGCGCGCGGTCGTGTGTTTTCTGCGATTTTTGTACGCAAGTGTGCGGAGTCTCGGTCGGTGCGCGCGGTCAGTCCGCCGCCGACTGTACAGGATTCCCACCCTGTGCGAGTGTTGAGAGAGAGAAAGAGAGACCAATGGGCGTCTGTGTATAAGAGGGTGTAATGTGAAAAAGGAGAGAAGGGCCGCTGTATTTGCGACTGCGATATCCGCGAACGCGCGAGAGCCGACGACAGTGATCCCGTCGCCGTTCGACGACGAACTCTTGTTCTGATAGTCTGACGGTCGTGACGGACGTCGTCGTCGCCTCGCCGTAACGGTATCTATCTGGCGCGTTCGCGGCAGATATGCCTCCGTCACTTTTTCCCCCGGATCACGTTTACGCCGGTCTCCCGATCTCGTCTCGACGATGTTCATATATTTATTCGGTGGGAGACTGTTCTGTGTATATTTCTGTTCGGAGAGGAGCAGCACGCGCCCGGAGCGACGGGCGCGAGCCGTACCTTCGGCCGACGGATAACAGCTCCCTGGTTGATCCTGCCAGTAGTCATATGCTTGTCTCAAAGATTAAGCCATGCATGTCTCAGTACGAGCCGTATTAAGGTGAAACCGCGAAAGGCTCATTAAATCAGTTATGGTTCCTTAGATCGTACCCACATTTACTTGGATAACTGTGGTAATTCTAGAGCTAATACATGCAAACAGAGCTCCGACCGGAGACGGAAGGAGCGCTTTTATTAGATCAAAACCAATCGGTGGCGGGTCCGCCCGTCATCGTACACCTTGGTGACTCTGAATAACTTTTTGCTGATCGCACGGTCTCGCACCGGCGACGCATCTTTCAAATGTCTGCCTTATCAACTGTCGATGGTAGGTTCTGCGCCTACCATGGTTGTAACGGGTAACGGGGAATCAGGGTTCGATTCCGGAGAGGGAGCCTGAGAAACGGCTACCACATCCAAGGAAGGCAGCAGGCGCGCAAATTACCCACTCCCGGCACGGGGAGGTAGTGACGAAAAATAACGATACGGGACTCATCCGAGGCCCCGTAATCGGAATGAGTACACTCTAAACCCTTTAACGAGGATCAATTGGAGGGCAAGTCTGGTGCCAGCAGCCGCGGTAATTCCAGCTCCAATAGCGTATATTAAAGTTGTTGCGGTTAAAAAGCTCGTAGTCGAATTTGTGTCCCGCGCCGCCGGTTCATCGCTCGCGGTGTTTAACTGGCGTGTCCGCGGGACGTCCTGCCGGTGGGCTCAGCCTCTTCACGGGGGCGGCCCAACTTCAAATCCCACCGCGGTGCTCTTTACCGAGTGTCGAGGTGGGCCGGCACGTTTACTTTGAACAAATTAGAGTGCTTAAAGCAGGCTAAAACTTCGCCTGAATACTGTGTGCATGGAATAATGGAATAGGACCTCGGTTCTATTTTGTTGGTTTTCGGAACTCCGAGGTAATGATTAATAGGAACGGATGGGGGCATTCGTATTGCGACGTTAGAGGTGAAATTCTTGGATCGTCGCAAGACGGACAGAAGCGAAAGCATTTGCCAAAAACGCTTTCATTGATCAAGAACGAAAGTTAGAGGTTCGAAGGCGATCAGATACCGCCCTAGTTCTAACCATAAACGATGCCAGCTAGCGATCCGCCGACGTTCCTCCGATGACTCGGCGGGCAGCTTCCGGGAAACCAAAGCTTTTGGGTTCCGGGGGAAGTATGGTTGCAAAGCTGAAACTTAAAGGAATTGACGGAAGGGCACCACCAGGAGTGGAGCCTGCGGCTTAATTTGACTCAACACGGGAAACCTCACCAGGCCCGGACACCGGAAGGATTGACAGATTGACAGCTCTTTCTTGATTCGGTGGGTGGTGGTGCATGGCCGTTCTTAGTTGGTGGAGCGATTTGTCTGGTTAATTCCGATAACGAACGAGACTCTAGCCTGCTAACTAGGCGTATTCTCGACATCTCAAAGGCCAGCCGGTCCGGCGTTCGCGCCGTGATCGTGCTCGGTTTTTACTGTCGGCGTACAAATAATTCTTCTTAGAGGGACAGGCGGCTTCTAGCCGCACGAGATTGAGCAATAACAGGTCTGTGATGCCCTTAGATGTTCTGGGCCGCACGCGCGCTACACTGAAGGAATCAGCGTGTCTTCCCTGGCCGAGCGGCCCGGGTAACCCGCTGAACCTCCTTCGTGCTAGGGATTGGGGCTTGCAATTGTTCCCCATGAACGAGGAATTCCCAGTAAGCGCGAGTCATAAGCTCGCGTTGATTACGTCCCTGCCCTTTGTACACACCGCCCGTCGCTACTACCGATTGAATGATTTAGTGAGGTCTTCGGACCGGTGCGCGGTTGCGTTTCGCACGTCGCCGATGTTGCTGGGAAGATGACCAAACTTGATCATTTAGAGGAAGTAAAAGTCGTAACAAGGTTTCCGTAGGTGAACCTGCGGAAGGATCATTAACGTTCACGAGTTGTTTCACAGAAGTGTTTTGTGAACTACAACAACCCGCACAACGTCTAATATTGGTCGCATAGACCGGCGCGCGAGGTGGAATTAAGGAGGGCGGATACCCACTGGATCTATGTGCGTGTATTCGCGATACCTCCGCCATCTCCGCGACTCGAACTGACAAAGTTTTATATATACATATAGATCGTTTTCGAACTGACAGCGGTGAGATTTTGTTCACCGTGCTGCCACGAAGAGACGAAGAGGGCCGCACGGCATTCTCTCGCCGTCTCGAACTGTCCGTGCAAGTCTGCGTGCGCGCAGGGAGACCGTGCTGTTTATCCGATGCCGGCGATTCCGAGCGCGCCCGGTTCCGCAAGCGGCGGCGGCGCCCCTCGGGTACCTATGTTCGCCGTTGCAATTCATCTCGCCGTTACCGTGCTCCTCCTTAAGGGCCGGACCACCCCCATTCTTCTCCGTTTCCTCCGTCTGTGCTCGTCCGGCACGCCCGAAGCTCGTTGTTCATTCCGAGAGAGGTGCGTGTTCTGCAGGACGGGAATGAAACAGGCCCCTAGGAGAGACGAGGAGTTTCTGGGCCGGAGTCTCTATTCGCCTGGGAGAGATCGAGTGAGACGATGTGCGGTGAATTATATGATGCAACGGTGCGGACTGAAAAGGAAATTTCGCGCGGATCGTCGTCGTCGACGACGACGACGATGAGCGCCGTTCCGACGGTACTTGAATGATGCTCGCCCGGAGAGGGTTAGCCCCGCCGTTATGGCGATGCCGATCTTCGGCCGCGTCGCGCAAATCGACGCGCCGGCTGTATCGAGTGCACGTCGTCCCCAATTGTTAGGACGCACGCGGACGCAACACACGTCTTGTCTGTTCCCGATATTGCGAGATCGTAATAGGAACTGTGAAATGTCTAACACCGTAGATATGAATGCGACGCGTCATTGGAGAAGTATGACGCCCGTGCGTGAGCGCGTGTGCGTGTCCCTCCGACGCTTATCGTAAAATTGCAAAAGATTACCCTGGACGGTGGATCACTTGGCTCGTGGGTCGATGAAGAACGCAGCTAATTGCGCGTCAAATTGTGAACTGCAGGACACTTGAACATCGACATTTCGAACGCACATTGCGGTCCTCGGATACTGTTCCCGGACCACTCCTGACTGAGGGTCGTTTCTATATGAACGACTGCGCGGCGCGTTGTCCGACGTTCATCGTCTTTGTCGTGTTGAACGGTGTCGAACGAAACCGGATCCCGTGCACGCGAAGATGATGGTCGGCCATCGTTCGCCGTCGCAAGTGAGGCGCGGGAAGAAAGAAGTTGCTGCACGATCGATGATCGAGCGCACAACATTCATTCCCCGCCGTCTTGGGATAATGTCGAACGTGCGGTACGTGCAATATGTTCGCGCGTGCGTGCGTATACCCAGGTATTGAGTATATGCGCGTACGCATACGCGAAGCACGTTCATCGCGGTTCGTTTCCCGAAAACACAACGACGACAGCACGAACGCCGCAAACGCCACCACCGGACAAACACATGCGCCCAGAGTGGGAAGCGCGGAAAGAGAACGATGCGCGCGGCAGCGCCTTCAGAGTCTCCCGCTACCCCGCCTGCTTCATGTGCCCGCGTTGGCGAGCGCGCGCGCGCGCCCGTGTTGTGTATACGTGTTTAGCGACACTGAGCCGCGTCATAACGGTTGTAGTAGCCGCCACCGTGGCTAGTTTCTCGGTGACGGTGAAACGTCCGCATTAATGAGACGTGCGCGTGCGACGGTCGTCGTATCATAGATTATGCATACAGACGTCAGACCGTTCGTAATACGCGGTCCGCCGTAATGAGTGGCACGCGTCATGCGAAAACGCGACCTCAGAGCAGGTGAGATTACCCGCCGAATTTAAGCATATTACTAAGCGGTGGAAAAGAAACTAACCAGGATTCCCCCAGTAGCGGCGAGCGAACAGGGAAGAGCCCAGCACCGAATCCCGCGGCCTGTTGACGGACGCCGGGAAATGTGGTGTTAGGGAGGATCCGCCATCTCGAGGTCGTTCGGTGCGCCCAAGTCCTTCTTGAACGGGGCCACTTACCCATAGAGGGTGCCAGGCCCGTAGTTGGCCGCCGTCGACCGCGGGAGGATCTCTCCTCAGAGTCGGGTTGCTTGAGAGTGCAGCCCTAAGTGGGTGGTAAACTCCATCTAAGGCTAAATATGACCACGAGACCGATAGCGAACAAGTACCGTGAGGGAAAGTTGAAAAGAACTTTGAAGAGAGAGTTCAAGAGTACGTGAAACCGTTCAGGGGTAAACCTGAGAAACCCGAAAGGTCGAACGGGGAGATTCAGACGCGTCTCGGAGAACCGCGGCGAGTCGGTGACGAGTGACGGTAGGCGTTCGCGTCGACTGCGCCGTTTCCGTTCCGTCCGCGGCCGAACGCGTGCACTTCTCCCCCTGTAGGACGTCGCGACCCGTTGGGCGACGGTCTAAGGCCCGCGGTGGAGCCCGTACGAGTTTTTGCTCGTTCGGACCCGCGGTGTCCCGGCCGGAGACAATACCGACGGTACGATGGTGGCGCGGGGCCGCGACACGTTCGCGTCCGGCCGACCGCAAGTGCGGACGGATAATCCGAAATCCGGACCTGGTGCCGGATCCGGTCCCGTCCGACTGCTGGCGGTCGCGCTCTCGGACAGACCCCGAACACGCCCGTCGGCGGCGCTATAGCTTTGGGTACTTTCAGGACCCGTCTTGAAACACGGACCAAGGAGTCTAGCATGTGCGCGAGTCATTGGGACTCTGATGAAACCTAAAGGCGTAATGAAAGTGAAGGTCCGCCCTGCGCGGACCGAGGGAGGATGGGTGGACCCGAGGGGCCGCCCCGCACTCCCGGGGCGTCTCGTTCTCATCGCGAGAAGAGGCGCACCCAGAGCGTACACGCTGGGACCCGAAAGATGGTGAACTATGCCTGGTCAGGACGAAGTCAGGGGAAACCCTGATGGAGGTCCGTAGCGATTCTGACGTGCAAATCGATCGTCGGAACTGGGTATAGGGGCGAAAGACTAATCGAACCATCTAGTAGCTGGTTCCCTCCGAAGTTTCCCTCAGGATAGCTGGCGCTCGCTTCTTGCGAGTCTCATTCGGTAAAGCGAATGATTAGAGGCATTGGGGTCGAAACGGCCTCAACCTATTCTCAAACTTTAAATGGGTGAGATCTCCGGCTTGCTTGAACTGTGAAGCCGCGAGATATCGGATCAGAGTGCCAAGTGGGCCACTTTTGGTAAGCAGAACTGGCGCTGTGGGATGAACCAAACGCCGAGTTAAAGCGCCTAAATCGACGCTTATGGGATACCATGAAAGGCGTTGGTAACTTAAGACAGCAGGACGGTGGCCATGGAAGTCGGAATCCGCCAAGGAGTGTGTAACAACTCACCTGCCGAAGTTACTAGCCCTGAAAATGGATGGCGCTGAAGCGTCGTGCTTATACTCTGCCGTCAGCGGCATGTGAGACGGCCCGTCCTCAGGGACGGTGTCGTCATGAAGCCCTGACGAGTAGGAGGGTCGCGGCGGTGAGCGCAGAAGGACCGGGCGTGAGCCCGTCTGGAGCCGCCGTCGGTGCAGATCTTGGTGGTAGTAGCAAATACTCCAGCGAGGCCCTGGAGGACTGACGTGGAGAAGGGTTTCGTGTGAACAGCCGTTGCACACGAGTCAGTCGATCCTAAGCCATAGGCGAAAGCCGATGTCGATGCGGTGTATAATGTCTTGCGTAGCCGTTGCTGCTGTTTTGTTGTTGTAGTAATGTAGTGTTATTATATATGTACGACATACACACATACGCACGTTGATTGAGACGCACACCCGTCGGGCGAAAGGGAATCCGGTTCCTATTCCGGAACCCGGCAGCGGAACCGTTATTAAGTCGGGCCCTCGTACAGAGAGTTCGTCGGGGCAACCCAAAAGGACCTGGAGACGCCGTCGGGAGATCCGGGAAGAGTTTTCTTTTCTGCATAAGCGCTCGAGTTCCATGGAATCCTCTAGCAGGGAGATATGGTTTGGAGCGCGAAGAGCACCGCAGTTGCGGCGGTGTCCGGATCTTCCCCTCGGACCTTGAAAATCCAGGAGAGGGCCACGTGGAGGTGTCGCGCCGGTTCGTACCCATATCCGCAGCAGGTCTCCAAGGTGAAGAGCCTCTAGTCGATAGAATAATGTAGGTAAGGGAAGTCGGCAAATTGGATCCGTAACTTCGGGATAAGGATTGGCTCTGAGGATCGGGGCGCGTCGGGCTTGGTCGGGAAGCGGGTCCTGGCTGACGTGCCGGGCCTGTGCGAGGTGAAGTGGCGTTGTCGCGACGTCCGCGGATCCGAGTTCGGTCCCGAGCTTTGGCCTCCCGCGGAACTTCCTTGCTGCGAGGCCCGGTGGGCGGCTCGTCCGTCCGCCGGTGTCCTCTTCGGCCGCCATTCAACGATCGGCTCAGAACTGGCACGGACTGGGGGAATCCGACTGTCTAATTAAAACAAAGCATTGCGATGGCCCCAGCGGGTGTTGACGCAATGTGATTTCTGCCCAGTGCTCTGAATGTCAACGTGAAGAAATTCAAGCAAGCGCGGGTAAACGGCGGGAGTAACTATGACTCTCTTATTTCTATGACTCTCTTGTTTCTCCGCTGAGATGAGTGCGTACCTTCTCAGTGGACGATAGAAGACTTCTTCAGTAACTACCCCCAAGACTGTGTGTCAAGGGCCTCCACGCGGTGTCCGGTGGAAACGCTGCAACTCGTTGCAGCGGCTAAAGGTAGTTTGGGCTTGACCTCCTTCGGAGAAGATATTGAGGAGCGAGTGATAGACCGAATAATAGGAAAACGCTAGAGAAAATTAATTCCTAGCGAACCTCGCCCCCCCTAGAAGTAACAATTGACATGTCCTCAAGCAAGATCCCATGTGTGTGCGGCAAAGAATATGCCACAGAAGCAAGCCTGAAACAGCATATAAGGCGAAGGTATTGTAGATATAGGCCAGAAACCGGTGACGCAACAGCCGACACCAAATGCACACACTGCCCGTTAGAGTTTAAGACCTACTCCGGGCTAAGACAACACGTGAAACAATCGCACCCAGATGAGTACAACGCCGACCTAGAATTCCAGGCAGATAACCCCATAAGAAATCCTAAAGCATGGTCGGAACACGAAATAATTGCCATGGCAGAACATGAGGTGACGTTTAAGGGGAAATTTATCAACAAACACCTCCATGGATTATTTCCTGATAGAACAATAGAAGCGATTAAAAGCAAAAGAAGCACTCCTAAGTACGTAGAACTGCTACAGAGCCTGATAGAGGAGGGAACCAGGGCTACAAGGGATGTAGAGGTTGAAGTGAGGGAAGAAGCCGCCAAGGCCGCGCCCGAGGCAACACTTGAACTGGTGGAGAAGTCGTTTTTCGATCACCCCAGTGCGCCAACCATCCTGGTAGAGAAGCAGCCCATCGCTTCCACCAGTCGGCTGGTCGAACCGGTAGCGGAGCAGTCCATCGCTCCCCCCGTAGAGATGTCTCGGGACCATGCGACGGCGACTTCCAAACTCGACCTGCCGGACGAGGAACCGGGACGCCAGTCTCCCGATCCTACGCCTCCAAACAGTCCGCTTACAACTGACACAATCGATCCGGTTAGGGATTACCTGGCCAGTTACTTCGACACCACCGAAGGCTGGTCGGATGAGGACAGAATCCTCTACGAACTTGTTTGCCGGTCCTCCTGTATACACGATAGAAACAGAGTGCTGCAAGAACTTGAAAAATGGCTCGACCTAATCCTCGACGAAATAAATATCAGAGCTCCCAACAACTATCGGCGAAGGGGTCATGAAGCTAGGAACGGAAAGAGTAAGGGAGACAAAGGCAACTATAGACGAGGTGCGAATAGGGCGCACTTGTATAAAGTAGCGCAAAATCTATACAAAAGAAACAGGACCAGACTTGCGGAGAAAATTCTCAACGACAAGCCGCTATCGAGCGAAGAGTCCTGTCCGTCTATAGAAGACATACAAGCCAGATACTCTAACATTTTTAGTACAGAGTC
>CAKXYW020000039.1:10000-12500 GCA_935421215.2 Melolontha melolontha | reverse complement strand
TCGGTTCGGTCGCGGCGGGAGTTCAACGGGCCGACCACGTTCGGCACGTATCAGCGCACGGCGTCGTCGAAATTGCAAAAATGCGGGCGGACAGGCCGCGAGCTCCGCATATGTATTCCGCGTTCCGAATACTTATGCGGAGCGACGGCCGTCGCACCTTCACGCAAAACGCGGGCGGACACGCCGCGAGCTCCGCCTATGTATTCCACATTCCGAATACTCATGCGGAGCGACGGTCGGTGTAGTTTGACGCAAAATGCGGACGGACAAGTCGCGAGCTCCGCATATGTATTCGACGTTCCGAATACTTATGCGGACGGATAAGTCGCGAGCTCCGCGTATGTATTCGACGTTCCGAATACTTATGCGGAGCGACGGCTTTTTACAGCTTCCACTGCGAATATCGGTTCGGTCGCGGCGGGAGTTCAACGGGCCGACCACGTTCGGCACGTATCAGCGCACGGCGTCGTCGAAATTGCAAAATGCGGGCGGACAGGCCGCGAGCTCCGCATATGTATTCGGCGTTCCGAATACTTATGCGGAGCGACGGTCGTTGCAGTTTCGCGCGGAATGCGGACTTACAAGTCGCGAGCTCCGCATATGTATTCGACGTTCCGAATACTTATGCGGACGGACAGGTCGCGAGCTCCGCCTATGTATTCGACGTTCCGAATACTTATGCGGACGGATAAGTCGCGAGCTCCGCGTATGTATTCGACGTTTAGAATACTTATGCGGAGCGATGCCCGTTGCAGTTTCACGCAAAATGCGGACGGACGAGTCGCGAGCTCCGCATATGTATTCGACGTTCCGAATACTTATGCGGAGCGACGGCTTTTACAGCTTCCACTGCGAATATCGGTTCGGTCGCGGCGGGAGTCCGACGGGCCCGCCACGTTCGGCACGTTTCAGCGCACGGCGTCGGCGAAATTTTCGGTTGCGCGCGAGAAAGTCGCGAGCTCCGCTGCAGTGTCCCGAGCGTCGGAATACGAAGTAACGCGCTCCGCATGTGTATCCGGCGTTCGGAATACTTATGTGGAGCGGCGATTTTTGCCAAGTCCTCCGCCGTGTCGGTGCCGGGGCAAAAATCGCTTCGAGAGCCGCGGCTCCGCATAAGTATATTGCTTAAAATTTTCCGAAGACCGACTCTCCGCATAAGTATCCTATGTGGATTCTTCGAATACATGTGCTCCGCATCAGTATTTTGCACCGGAATACTTATGCGGAGCGGCGACTTTTCCCATTTCCCGTGCGAATGTTGGCTCGTTCGTTGTTAATGTCGACGCTTCGCGTCTAATCCGATGCATTTCGCTGCGCGAATTCGATCGCAGAGTCGAATCTCTCGTCCGGTGATAAAATTGTCGTCGTGTGCACATTGCACGGTGGGGACGGGTCGGCGCGACGCATGACCGTCCGACTGCCCGCCCGGTCGGTCAACGGTACCGACAGCCGCACGGTCGACGGTGCCGAACACTTGCACATTATTAAGGATAGTAGTGGTCGTCGATGCGAAGTACAAGTTAAATTGTTCATGTTTGCTAGACGTTCTGCTTTATCCCCGTTACTATCAGAATGTTGTCTCTTGGCGAGGTGCGGCTGTGCGTTATTATGCTTTTAATAATTGTGTTTGGTCGGTGTATCGTAGGAACGGACTGTGCGTTGTTCCATATTCGCTCCCAGGTCGTTTATACGACATGTGTCGCGAGTATCTGACATAAACGCGTCCGTTGCGTGCCGATTTTCTGTCGTCCACACTTAAATGAAAGTGATCGACAATCGCCGAATGCGCCACACGAAAGCATTGGACAGGCACAGAGCGCCGCAGAAAATCCGCCGAGACCGTTTTGTGCCCCGTCGAACTGAATATTATCGAACTGAATATTATCGAACTGATGTCCTCGTCTAACGAGGGAGACGTGCGTTTTGTTTGTGTTTGTCGCGAGCTATATTATGACCGTTGACAGAATACTTGCAGCACGTCGTCCACAGCGAGTCCGCGGGCTACGAAGACGTTCCATACGTTCCTAGTGCTCACTATGCGGCGAAATCGTTCCGTGCGATTTATACACAAGAGGACGGTTTAGACATTTCTCTAAATTCGTCCCTTGACTTTTCATTGCAACGACTCGCCTCGTTCCGAGCGAGAATGTAAGGATGCTCGTACGTTACTCTCTTAATGTTGCAGCCGAGCTTTGCATCGCAAGTCGATTTACGATCTAGCGTCGGATGCGAGAGTATGTTCGAAGCTGACAAAGTAGTTGGTGAAATTGATTTTCTTTTTCGCCGGAGAAACACCTAGAACTGATTTTTATTGCGTACATATTACCGCAGCAGGCCCCGATCCGCCGCCACAGGCACGGCAACTGATCTCAACGCGCTCTGGTACGGACACTTGGTCGTGGCGGTAGCCCCGTTACGACTACTGCGCCGCCAGGACATTAGCGTAAAGACGGTTGGTCAGAGTGCCGCGCGCGGTCGTGTGTTTTCTGCGATTTTTGTA
>CAKXYW020000039.1:0-5000 GCA_935421215.2 Melolontha melolontha | reverse complement strand
ACGTTCGCGTCCGGCCGACCGCAAGTGCGGACGGATAATCCGAAATCCGGACCTGGTGCCGGATCCGGTCCCGTCCGACTGCTGGCGGTCGCGCTCTCGGACAGACCCCGAACACGCCCGTCGGCGGCGCTATAGCTTTGGGTACTTTCAGGACCCGTCTTGAAACACGGACCAAGGAGTCTAGCATGTGCGCGAGTCATTGGGACTCTGATGAAACCTAAAGGCGTAATGAAAGTGAAGGTCCGCCCTGCGCGGACCGAGGGAGGATGGGTGGACCCGAGGGGCCGCCCCGCACTCCCGGGGCGTCTCGTTCTCATCGCGAGAAGAGGCGCACCCAGAGCGTACACGCTGGGACCCGAAAGATGGTGAACTATGCCTGGTCAGGACGAAGTCAGGGGAAACCCTGATGGAGGTCCGTAGCGATTCTGACGTGCAAATCGATCGTCGGAACTGGGTATAGGGGCGAAAGACTAATCGAACCATCTAGTAGCTGGTTCCCTCCGAAGTTTCCCTCAGGATAGCTGGCGCTCGCTTCTTGCGAGTCTCATTCGGTAAAGCGAATGATTAGAGGCATTGGGGTCGAAACGGCCTCAACCTATTCTCAAACTTTAAATGGGTGAGATCTCCGGCTTGCTTGAACTGTGAAGCCGCGAGATATCGGATCAGAGTGCCAAGTGGGCCACTTTTGGTAAGCAGAACTGGCGCTGTGGGATGAACCAAACGCCGAGTTAAAGCGCCTAAATCGACGCTTATGGGATACCATGAAAGGCGTTGGTAACTTAAGACAGCAGGACGGTGGCCATGGAAGTCGGAATCCGCCAAGGAGTGTGTAACAACTCACCTGCCGAAGTTACTAGCCCTGAAAATGGATGGCGCTGAAGCGTCGTGCTTATACTCTGCCGTCAGCGGCATGTGAGACGGCCCGTCCTCAGGGACGGTGTCGTCATGAAGCCCTGACGAGTAGGAGGGTCGCGGCGGTGAGCGCAGAAGGACCGGGCGTGAGCCCGTCTGGAGCCGCCGTCGGTGCAGATCTTGGTGGTAGTAGCAAATACTCCAGCGAGGCCCTGGAGGACTGACGTGGAGAAGGGTTTCGTGTGAACAGCCGTTGCACACGAGTCAGTCGATCCTAAGCCATAGGCGAAAGCCGATGTCGATGCGGTGTATAATGTCTTGCGTAGCCGTTGCTGCTGTTTTGTTGTTGTAGTAATGTAGTGTTATTATATATGTACGACATACACACATACGCACGTTGATTGAGACGCACACCCGTCGGGCGAAAGGGAATCCGGTTCCTATTCCGGAACCCGGCAGCGGAACCGTTATTAAGTCGGGCCCTCGTACAGAGAGTTCGTCGGGGCAACCCAAAAGGACCTGGAGACGCCGTCGGGAGATCCGGGAAGAGTTTTCTTTTCTGCATAAGCGCTCGAGTTCCATGGAATCCTCTAGCAGGGAGATATGGTTTGGAGCGCGAAGAGCACCGCAGTTGCGGCGGTGTCCGGATCTTCCCCTCGGACCTTGAAAATCCAGGAGAGGGCCACGTGGAGGTGTCGCGCCGGTTCGTACCCATATCCGCAGCAGGTCTCCAAGGTGAAGAGCCTCTAGTCGATAGAATAATGTAGGTAAGGGAAGTCGGCAAATTGGATCCGTAACTTCGGGATAAGGATTGGCTCTGAGGATCGGGGCGCGTCGGGCTTGGTCGGGAAGCGGGTCCTGGCTGACGTGCCGGGCCTGTGCGAGGTGAAGTGGCGTTGTCGCGACGTCCGCGGATCCGAGTTCGGTCCCGAGCTTTGGCCTCCCGCGGAACTTCCTTGCTGCGAGGCCCGGTGGGCGGCTCGTCCGTCCGCCGGTGTCCTCTTCGGCCGCCATTCAACGATCGGCTCAGAACTGGCACGGACTGGGGGAATCCGACTGTCTAATTAAAACAAAGCATTGCGATGGCCCCAGCGGGTGTTGACGCAATGTGATTTCTGCCCAGTGCTCTGAATGTCAACGTGAAGAAATTCAAGCAAGCGCGGGTAAACGGCGGGAGTAACTATGACTCTCTTATTTCTATGACTCTCTTGTTTCTCCGCTGAGATGAGTGCGTACCTTCTCAGTGGACGATAGAAGACTTCTTCAGTAACTACCCCCAAGACTGTGTGTCAAGGGCCTCCACGCGGTGTCCGGTGGAAACGCTGCAACTCGTTGCAGCGGCTAAAGGTAGTTTGGGCTTGACCTCCTTCGGAGAAGATATTGAGGAGCGAGTGATAGACCGAATAATAGGAAAACGCTAGAGAAAATTAATTCCTAGCGAACCTCGCCCCCCCTAGAAGTAACAATTGACATGTCCTCAAGCAAGATCCCATGTGTGTGCGGCAAAGAATATGCCACAGAAGCAAGCCTGAAACAGCATATAAGGCGAAGGTATTGTAGATATAGGCCAGAAACCGGTGACGCAACAGCCGACACCAAATGCACACACTGCCCGTTAGAGTTTAAGACCTACTCCGGGCTAAGACAACACGTGAAACAATCGCACCCAGATGAGTACAACGCCGACCTAGAATTCCAGGCAGATAACCCCATAAGAAATCCTAAAGCATGGTCGGAACACGAAATAATTGCCATGGCAGAACATGAGGTGACGTTTAAGGGGAAATTTATCAACAAACACCTCCATGGATTATTTCCTGATAGAACAATAGAAGCGATTAAAAGCAAAAGAAGCACTCCTAAGTACGTAGAACTGCTACAGAGCCTGATAGAGGAGGGAACCAGGGCTACAAGGGATGTAGAGGTTGAAGTGAGGGAAGAAGCCGCCAAGGCCGCGCCCGAGGCAACACTTGAACTGGTGGAGAAGTCGTTTTTCGATCACCCCAGTGCGCCAACCATCCTGGTAGAGAAGCAGCCCATCGCTTCCACCAGTCGGCTGGTCGAACCGGTAGCGGAGCAGTCCATCGCTCCCCCCGTAGAGATGTCTCGGGACCATGCGACGGCGACTTCCAAACTCGACCTGCCGGACGAGGAACCGGGACGCCAGTCTCCCGATCCTACGCCTCCAAACAGTCCGCTTACAACTGACACAATCGATCCGGTTAGGGATTACCTGGCCAGTTACTTCGACACCACCGAAGGCTGGTCGGATGAGGACAGAATCCTCTACGAACTTGTTTGCCGGTCCTCCTGTATACACGATAGAAACAGAGTGCTGCAAGAACTTGAAAAATGGCTCGACCTAATCCTCGACGAAATAAATATCAGAGCTCCCAACAACTATCGGCGAAGGGGTCATGAAGCTAGGAACGGAAAGAGTAAGGGAGACAAAGGCAACTATAGACGAGGTGCGAATAGGGCGCACTTGTATAAAGTAGCGCAAAATCTATACAAAAGAAACAGGACCAGACTTGCGGAGAAAATTCTCAACGACAAGCCGCTATCGAGCGAAGAGTCCTGTCCGTCTATAGAAGACATACAAGCCAGATACTCTAACATTTTTAGTACAGAGTCTCCTGTAGACAACCACCCTATTACCGATTTCAAACAGCGAGAAGTCGAGCCGTTCCAGCCGATGACAGAACCCGAGATCAAGCGAGGATTAGACGAAATGAAATCGCCAACTGCTGGCTCCGACCATGTTAAACTCCACCATCTGCGACGTCTGCCCCTGCGGAGGCTCGTCATGCTATTCAACTGCATGGCGATTTTCGGGGTGATCCCGAGGCGTTTGAAAGAGAACAGAACAATCCTACTACCCAAGGATCAAGACCTAAGCCTAGTCGACAACTGGCGTCCCATCACAATTTCCTCCGTAATTCTCCGCCTCTTCAATCGGCTCCTAGGCCAACGCCTAGCTCGTCTGCCCATTCACCACAACCAACGTGGCTTTAGAAAGGTGGACGGAGTGATAGCCAACAACCTCGCTCTCGAGACTATAATAAAAGAGAGGAGGGCCAAGAGGAGACCGGTCAGCGTAGTTGCGCTTGACTTGCGCAAAGCGTTTGACACGGTCTCCCACAATTCAGTATTTCGAGCACTCCGCCGGTTCAGGGTGGATGAGCGTACATCGAGGCTGATTAGGGAACAATACACGGGCTCCTTCACAACGATTAAGCAGGGGGAACTTTCAACTGACCCCCTCACCCTCAACAGAGGAGTAAAACAAGGAGACCCGCTGTCCCCAACCCTTTTCAACTTGGTACTAGATGAGCTCGTTGAGAAGTTGGAGGGAGAAGAAGGAGGACTAAGCATAAATGAAACTCTCCGGGTGAAGGTTATGGCATACGCCGATGACCTGATCCTGGTGAGCGAAGATCACCGTGGCGCCAATAAGTTGTTGGAAAAGGCTGTTTCCTTTTTCGCGGAGCGCGGCCTTTCGCTCAATACCACCAAGAGCGTGGCGTTGTCCATAGGTGTCGTCCCAGGGAAGAAACAGTTGTATGCCATCACAAGGAACTTGTTCTTCGTTGATGGCAAACCTATTCCACAGCTGTCCCCGGGTAACTTCTTTAAATACCTTGGCTCGCGATACAGCTTCATGGGACAAGAGCGGCCAAGTGTTGAAATCATTAAGAACGCTATGGCACGCCTTAAGGCCGCCCCACTAAAACCATACCAAAAAATGAACCTGCTCCGCGATCATTTCATACCAAAGTTCTTGAGCCTTCTTCAGACGCCAAAGGTAACCTTGACCGCTCTAAAGGGCGCAGACCGGTGCGTGCGAATGTTTGTTAGAAATGTGTTGCACCACAATAAATCGAGTCCCGACGCTTACATCCATGCGTGTGTTCGCGATGGCGGTATCGGCATAATTTCCCTCCGAGACCACGTGCCAGCGATCATGCGTAATAGGATGACAAATCTAGCCATTACAGCCGACCCGTTAACCGCCGCGGTCCTCGCAAGACCAGCAATTAATAAAATCTATGAAAAGCTCCTACGATGGACCGTAGGGAACGGCGGAAATACGAACAATATAAAGAAGGAGTGGAGCAGAAGGCTCCAAGATTCGTATTCGGGGAACG